>JAQZBX010037532.1:0-23786 GCA_029593785.1 Cabassous unicinctus | reverse complement strand
AATAGGTCAAAGGGCTGGAGTTCCTTGCCAAGCTCAATATGATGATATTGCCATTGTACAAGTTCGATTGTGCTGCCTAGCTGCCTGGCAATGAATCTCCACCCCCGACAGGCTGTACAATCATTTTCAAAAATTGTTCAAAGAAATACTGAACCTTATGTTGAATTTGTAGTGAGGCTGGCAGAGGTAGTCAACAAGATGGTAACTCAGCCTGACCTTAAAGAAATGCTTATTCTGATGTTGGCTTTTGATAATGCTAATAGTGAGTGTAAAAAGGCTTTGGGTCTGATAAAGGCAAATGGAGGTACTTTACAGGATTATATTAGGGCATGCCAAGACATTCGGTCTAATACATATAACATGACCCTTCTTGCAGCCGCTATAAAGGGACATAGTCCTATGATTAATAATTTAAATTGCTTTAAATGTGGGAAACCAGGTCATATAAAAAAAGATTGCTGAGCCAAAACTGGTGTGAGGGCTCCATCTAGTGGCAATAGTAGATCAATACTGACTGGTGTATGTCCTATATGTCAGAAGGGGTTTTACTGGGCCAAGGAATGCCATTATAGATATCATAAAAATGGCAGGTTCATTAATAAGTTGGGAAACTTCCAAGCAGGCCTCGCTCAAGGTCCTTAGACAAACAATGTGAGCACATTTCCCAACCTACCTCAAATCTACCCAGTCAGCAATGGAGCAGCTTACTCCAGCCTATAACAGAACTTAAGGCAGTTACTAAAGGCAGTGTAACTGTTGATCCTCCCTCAGCTGAAACTAAGTTTATTATGCCTTCACTGGGTATACAAAAAATAAGGACAGGAATTAAAGGGCCTATCCCAGAAAGCAATGTAGGTTTCATTATTGGCCATAGCAGTCTTAAGACCCAATGTGTTTTAATGAAAACCGGGATCATTAACTGCAATTGTGATGGAGAAATTAGTTTATTGATACAAACTTTAACTCCCTATCAAATTGAATCAGGAGATAGCATAACTCAACTTCTTTTGTTACCGTATCGTAAACCTCCTAAAAAACGTGCAGAGGAATTTGGTTCCATCTGGCGTAAAATTTTTTGGCAAACAGCAATTGGGGATGAAAGGCCTGAAATTACTATAAAAATAAATGGAAAGATATTTTTAGGATTGGTGGATACTGGGGCTGATGTCTCTATTATTGCTAAACGATATTGGTCACAGGCTTGGACTTTGCAAAAGGTGACTACAGTTTTCACTGGCGTTGGAATAATGACAGATGTTTACCAGAGTACTCAGATATTTAAGGTAGAAGGTCTGGAAGGACAAGAGGCTGTTCTGCAGCCTTCTGTTTCATATGTAGGACTTAATTTATGGGGAAGAGATTTATTACACCAATGGGGAACTTAT
This sequence comes from Cabassous unicinctus, assembly GCA_029593785.1. Taxonomy (NCBI): domain Eukaryota; kingdom Metazoa; phylum Chordata; class Mammalia; order Cingulata; family Chlamyphoridae; genus Cabassous; species Cabassous unicinctus. The sequence continues at coordinate 22,401 of JAQZBX010037532.1, read as the reverse complement.
TTGAATATTCCTCACGTTTCTGATACAGCTAAACATCTTATTACACATATGCAATATGCTCCTCCTTCCCGACCTGAAACGTGACTTACTGAAGACTACCTTGGCCTGGGATATTCAAATTTAGTGTAGGGGCTACTGTTACAAAGGGCTTTGCATTGCCCTTAAAATGGCTAAGAAACAAACCTATCTGGGTAGAACAGTGGTCCCTTCCGAAAGAAAAATTGGAAGCCCTGAAAAAACTAGTGCAGGAGCAGGTAATAGCAGAGCATATTGAGCCCTCTACTAGTCTGTGGAATTCTCCAGTTTTTGTAATTAAAAAGAAATCTGGCAAATGGCGCATGTTAACTGATTTGCATGAAATTAACAAAGTTATTCAACCTATGGGGTCTTTACAGCCTGGTTTGCCATCCCCAACTATGATCCCACAAAATTGGCAAATTATTATTGTTGACTTAAAAGATTGTTTCTTTACTATTCCTCTTAATGCAAATGTTAGAGAAAAATTTGCATTTACTATTCCTTCTATTAATCATTCCTCTCCTACTGAACGATATCAGTGGAAAGTTTTACCTCAGGGAATGATAAACAGTCCTACATTATGTAAATCCTTTGTTCACATTCCATTACAAATTTTACAAAAACAATTTCCTAAGGCTATAATTAATCATTACATGGATGATATTCTTTTTGCCACCGAGCAATCTTCCGAGCTGAAACAACTATTTCAGCTGGCTAAAGAAGTTCTTCCTCAACATGGGTTGCAAATAGCAGAAGAAAAATTTCAAAAACAGGTTCCTTTTCAATATTTAGGTCATACTATTAATAAAAATATTATAACTCCACAAAAGGTCCAGTTTCAAACTGATAGTTTATGTACTTTAAATGATTTTCAGAAATTACTGGGTGACATTAATTGGGTACGGCCTACTTTAGGAATTCCAACTTATGCTTTAACTAATTTTTTCAACACTCTAACAGGAGACCCTGATTTAAATAGTCCTCGCATTTGAAGCCCAGAAGCAAAAGAGGAGTTAAAATGGCTGGAAAAAAGAGTGCAAAATAGCCAACTAACAAGGATAAATGTAAATCTTCCAATTTCTCTTTTAATATTTCCATCTTGCCACTCCCCTACTGGGATACTTTGGCAAGAGGAGGTCATAATAGAATGGATATTCCTACCCAATAAAGATACAAAAAACCTTCATACTTATCATGAAAAAATTTCAGCAATAATATCAAAAGGCCGTATTCACCTGAGACTGCTTATGGCTAGAGATCCTGATAAAATCATACTAGACCTTACAAAGCAGGAGCTTTCTCAGGTCTGGCAGTTCAGCAACTCCTGGCAAGTGGCCTTAGCAGATTTTATTGGAACAATTGACAATCACTTCCCAAATTCAAAATTTTTACAGTTTTTAAAACGTACTTCGTGGAATCTTCCTAAGGTTGTCAAACAACAATCACTCTCTGCTGCACCAACTTACTACACTGATGGCAGCAGTAATGGAAATGCAGGCTATTTAGGCCCAACTACAAAATCTTGGAAAACACCTTATTTATCTGCCCAAAAGTTAGAAGTAATGGCTATTATTCAATTGCTAACTGCTGTTTCTGAGCCTTTAAATATTGTGTCTGATTCTGCTTATGTTTGTCACATTGTTTGTCATATAGAAACAGCTCAAATAACTCTAGCTTCTGAATTAGAAGTTCTTTTCCTACAATTACAAAAAACTGTTCATGAATGATCTAATCCAATCTACATTACTCATTTTCATTCCCATTCTCAACTTCCTGGCCCTATGGCTTCACAAAATGATTTAGTAGATACACTTATGGCTCATACAGAATCCACTGCTGATTATCATAAACTTACACACACTAAAGCTTCTGGCTTATGTCATAAATATCCCCACTTAACAGTAGAAGAAAGTAAGAGGATTGTTAGACAATGTCCTACTTGTGGGCCCATAAATGCCCCCACTCTCCCCATGGAGAGCATCCTAATGAAATTTGGCAAATGGATGTTACGCATGTGCCCTCTTTAGGCCACCTTCAGCATGTGCATGTGACAGTGGACACGTATTCTAATCTTATTTGGGGAACTGCTAAAGCTGGTGAAAAGGCCTCACATATACGTTCTCATTTATTACATTGTTTTGCTGTAATGGGCCTGCCAACACAGCTAAAAACTGATAATGGGCCTGCCTATCTTAGTCAATCTTTCAAAAAATTTTGCGGGGACTGGAATATTAAACATGTTACAGGAATTATATATAACTCCCAAGGACAAGCGATAGTAGAAAAAAGTAATCATTTTCTAAAATTATTGTTGCAAAAACAAAAAGGGGGAGATGCAGGAGAATATGCTAAAGACAAACTATCTAAAGCATTGCTTACCTTAAATTTTTTAATAGACAACAAATTTCTAATACCACAGCAGCAGAAAGACATTGGAAGGTTAATAAAAATAAAAAAATGAAAAATGTGGACAACCAATATATTGGAAAAATGAAAAAACCAATAAAAGGAAAAAAGGAGAGGTAAAATTTTGGGGCTGAGGTTTTACTTTTATCATTACAGAAACAGGAGAACAGCAGTAGATCCCCTCCAGAAGAATCAAGCCCAGAGTTGAAGATGCTGCCAAAACTTAAACTATGGACATGGTGGTTTCACATTCGATTAATTATAGGTAAAGTATTAGGTCAAGGTAAGATACCATATCATAATTACACTTTTTGGGCATACATAACCAACCTACCTCTTTTAGAACTGTTAACTTGGAACAATGAGTCTTACCCAATTTATCCTAATCAATCTCACCATTTTCCAGGACCTATTGTCATATGACTACCCTTAAAGCCAAAAGAAGAAGGGAAACTTATAGAAAATTCAACTTTACCTTTTATAGGCAGTTCTATTTTATTGGATATGGTTCTGTATGCATGCAACCTAAACATCACAGTGTAGTTTTAACAGAGAAAAATCAAACTTGAATTTATGTTCTCATTTTCCCTTCTTTACCATATAAACCAGAAAATATTGTAAATCTTACATGTCCCTCTCACAACCGACTACTTAATGACAAATGGCATATTTGTCATGGGCTTACAGAGGCTTTGTTGTTTAATGATTCCTATGAAATTGCAAAGGATCGGGCCCTTATAGGGGTATCGAAACCTATTAAAAACACAACCATATCTTGGTTCATTAATAATTCAACCATAATTACTAATGACAGTAATCCTTATTTCTGGAATTTGGTAATACAGCATTTACTAACATCTCAATAAATTGGAAAAGTCAAGGAGGATAAATCCCACAACCATGGGACACTAAACTTAACAAAACCAAAGTTATTTGTGGAAATTATTTTTGGGAACTGGTCCAATTTTTGAATGGCAAGGCAGTAAAAGTAATATTACTAATTTAAAAGAAAGTTAACTCAATTTCTTACAGTATGTGTATGAGATCCTATAGTTTTATCATTGAAAAAGTAACTTTTGGTGAAAGGAACATGAGTTGCTCCAATTGCTCTTTATTTATATGTCTTAAGAATTCATATTTGCAGGAAAATCCAACTCTTTTTATAGCAAGAAGAAGAAAAGCACTATGGTTACCAGTTCAGATGACCAGACATTGGCAGCAGTCTCCAGAATCCCAGTTGCTGTGGCATTTCCTCGACCATTATTTAAAAGGAACTAAAAGATTGATTGGACTTTTAATAACAGGAATTTTGGAACTGATTGGCATCATAACCGCTGCAACTGTCGCTGGCACAGCCCTGCATCAAGGAGTCCAGACTCAACAATATGTTAAGGACTGACATAAAAATGCAAGTGAGATGTGGCATAGCCAGTCTCACATTAAATGGACCTGAATAATCATATGAATCATCTTGAAACAGCTATTATAAATTTGGGTGATCAAATGTATAATTTAAACTTGTTAAGAACTCTTAAATGTGATTGGAATGAAAGTTCTTTTTGTATTACTCTGCTGGAAGTGAAAAATCATTTGATTGGGTACATTTTAGAATTGCAAAAGAAGGCATTGAGCATGTCTACATAGATTCATAGAATAAATGAAGAATTAGATCAGACAAATCCATTTATGTTAAGAAACTTGGCCATGAAAAACTAATTTTGCATTATTTAGTAGAAAGATTCTACTAATAACCCATAACCCCTTGATCTTAATACTAATTATCTGCACAAAAATATTCACTTAAGGAAACTGAAGAAGTCTAAATATTAATGAAATTGCCTTCCATGTAAGAGCTCAAAAGATTGACTGGTAGTCAATGACAGGTAAGATTCTCAGCGGAGGACAACCTAAGACAGGCACAGTCACAAAACCCTATGGAAGAAGACAAGTGTGACAGGAGATCACCTTGTATCAGCTTATACAATGGTTCCTATGAGCTTCACTGAAAAAAAATATTAACTAATAAAAAAGGGGGAAATGATGGAGTTTCAATTAAAGGCCATGACTATGGACAGTAAGCAGATCACCTTGGAATGTAGGAGACACCCTAGAATGTAGGAGATAAGAGCCTAGTCTCAAGATAATGAGATTAGATCTTATAGAAGCTGGGTGGGGAAACATCCTGAGCTTCTATTGAGTATTTTGTATGTTAGATAAGATTTACAACATCTGCTACATCCAGGAATGTAAACCCTTCAAGACTTGCTGGTTTTAGTAAAATGTAAACTGTCACATATCTATTGCCTTTGGATATGCACATATGTATTTTGATTGGTCAAAAACTAAATAAAAGCCATGCTCTGTGGTGTGGCTGGGCTCTTCTCTGCATATCGGGCAGAGGGTCCCCTGATCCCAGTTTTTTCTTCTCTTTGTCTTATTCTTTCTCATCCATGGAACCATTTTCATGGACCCAGCTTCTGACCGGCAACAGCCTCATTCTCTTCCCCACATACACTGCCACCATGGACAACTTGCCTAAAATGCCAATTGAATTGCAGCCTTGAAATTATCTCACATTTAGTAGGTCTATATAAACATGTTCAGAGTTGAGGACGCTGCAGGCTTCCATATGTGGCCATTACCTTTTCTGCTTATGCTAAGAAAATTCAGTGTAGAAAGCATAGATTTTTCAATAATGAGTGTTCAAACCATCACATACGATCAAGTCACCATGATGCTGGTGAGGACAGATCCCCCTCACAAGATCAATTCGAAGAACCTAGACAGTCAGAAATGGTTGCCTTGGAGTCTATTTGCCAGAAACCACAAATTTTCTCCATTACCTCATGGCAAGTGAAATGGGGCCCTAAAAGGAGTGCAAATTGGAAACTGAAACTCAAAACTTTACTTGATAATATTTTTAAGATTTTGTTCAAGAGACAAAGTTTGTTCAAGGGACACCAAATTGCATCAACAACAAAAACTGATGAATATGACTTGATTAAAAGGAGACATTTGTTCAGAGAAAAAACACTGTTAACAGAAAGAAAAGGCAAACCACAGATTTACAGACTATATATGTAAATCTCATATCTAATTAAGAGCTTGTATCCAGAATATTAGAACACTTAAAACTCAACCATAAAAATATAAACATTCTAACAAAAAATGATGAAATGATTATACTAGTACCTCATTAAAAAGGTATGTGGGTGGGAAATAATATATGAAGAAAAGCTCAATACATAAGTCATGAGGGAAATGCAAAAGAGAGCCTCAGGAGATATCAGGACAGACTTATGAGAATAGTTTGAAAAAATGAGGATTCCAAATAGTAATATGAATATAGAACAACAGAAACTCATATTCACTGCTCATGTGAATGCATACCAAACAATGTAGCCACTTTGGAATATAATGTCAGTTTCTTAGAAAGTAAATCATATTCTCAGAAAAGTGTCCTGTAACCCCACTTCTACATAAGTGGACTGAAAATATTTTCATGAATAATCCTGTACACAACAGTTTCATGGTCACCATAAACAGGAAAAAATAATGTTAATCAACTGATGAAAAGCAAAATAAGAAGATGAGAAAGGGGGAAGACTGGTTGGTAAGAGTAATATGTGGACTGAGAGGCCCCTTTCAACCCAGAAAAAAAGAGAGAGGTAATTGATTAGTAATACTAAAGACTCACAGTCCCATTTCTATTTGCATTTTAAAAAGAGGAAGATTAGTCTGTCCAGAGTGTGCCTGATAGGCAAGGCACATGCCAGCAGGCAAACAAATCATAAGGCCAGATGTTTACTTAAAAAGATGGAGATGATTCTATGGGAAGAACATTTTTTTGACCATTTAGATAGAAAGAGCTGGTGTGCACCCACAGTCCTGGGGAGGCCCCATTGACACAGAGTCATAGAACTTTTTTTTTACAAGGAATTCCCTCTCACTAAGTTAACAGTCACCCTTTTCTCAACCAAGGCTCCTACTACCAGCAAGGTTTGGGCCAGGTGAGCTATCAGCAGGATGTGAGAGGAACTTATATCAGTCAGAGATCAGGCTCAGGCAGTCACTTTACAGGGGCCATAAATCCCCATCACTGGAGGTTTCCCACCTCCTCCTTCTGCATATCAAATGCCCAGTCCTCTGCCTCCCCCTGGGAATTGTGACTTTTGGAACAATTCTTATCCAACAATGATGCCTATTGGTAGTTTCTTTGGCTCTTACTTTTCCCCATTGTAGGTACTGATACAATAACAACTTGTCTGGAATTCACATAAGCCCAGACAATTGCATATATAAAATCGTAGCTGGTTCCCATTTACCTTTTCCTCTGATCTGGGGATCTGTAGTCTCTGTGTCTTTCAACAAAAGGAGTTGTCAGCCCTGGGTGGTGGTCACTGACCAGGCATCCTGTGGACTGCTTCTCACCATCCTCTTTCCTCAGGTCTCCCCAGCACGTTCTTAGCCAGGGCCAGATCCCAAGCACAGCTATATAGAAGGGCAGTTATGGTCTAAGTCTCATGTCCACATATGTCACTACCGTGGACACTTTGCCTAAAATCCCAAGTGAATAACAGTTCTGAAATCATCAGGCCTTTAGTAGGTCTTTATAAACATATTCAGAGTTTTGGCCCCTGTAAGTTTTCATATATGGACAAAATATTTTCTGCAGATATGTTAAGACAATTTGGTGGCAATACATGGGCTTTTCAGCAATCACATATTAATACACAATCCAGTCAACATCATGCTGGTGAGAATATACTCATCCCCAAGATCAATTGGGACACCCTAGACCAGAGGTTCATAACCTTTTTTGTTCCACAGACCACTTTGCCAGACAGGTAAAAGCCACAGACCCTTTCTCAGCATGTAATGGCAGATGGTTTAAAGACCATGGTTTAAAGTCCCCTTGTGGACCATAGATCCTTGGTTAAAAATCTTTGCCCTAGACAGAGAGAGAGGGATGCTGATGAGTGTAGTCAGTGGGGAGTCACAAATTTTCTTTATTATCACACGAAATGTCAAACAGTGTCCTGAAAGGGAGTCCAAACTGGAAACTAAAACTCAAAATTTACTTGATTGGAGACTCAAACAATACTTAAATATTTTGTTCAAGAGGACAAGGAAGATGAAAATAACATCAATAACCAAAACTGATGAATTTGACTTGATTAAAATTAAGGACATTTGTTTAGGAAAAAAAACAGTTAAAGAAGACAAGCAGATTTACAGAATATATATGTAGATCTCATATCTAATTAAGAGCTTGTATCCAGAATATATGAAGAACACATAAAATTCAACCCTAAGAATACAATCATTCAAATTAAAAATGACTAAATGATCTTAATAGTACCTTTATAAAAAGATATATGGGTGGGAAATAATATATGTAGAAAAGCTCAACATATTAGTCATGAGTGAAATGCAAATTAGTACCACATCAGCTACCACAACACACTAGTTAGAAAAAAAATGAGAATACCAAATAGTGGCATGAATACAGAACAGGAACTCACATTTATTACTCATGTGAATAAAAACCAATACAGAGAGGACTGCCGGAAAGATGGCTGACTAGTAACACACAGGAATCTCTCCTCCAGAAAAATAGCTAGAGAACAGGCTGAAACAGACCCAAAATAGATCTTCTAGGGTCTAGGACAGCAGGGGAAGATTGCACACCACCGAGAGGAGAGAGGGACAAAAGAGAGAAATCGCAAAAACAGAACCAGAACCGTGAGTTTTTAATCAGCAGCAGCGGCTGCTGCCGGCACCCTCCCCCACACTTTTTAGAATTCTCGGGCCTCTGGGCCTGCGACTACAGACAAAGGGGGCTCCAGGGATCTACCACTCCCGGAAAGGGGAGAGAGAGGGACACAGCCTTAGGCTGACTCAGGTTCTGACGTGCAAATTTGGGCTGGGGAGCTCCACAGACCCTTCCACAGAGTCGAGGCCCCAGTAGACTAAGAATTTTACAGAAGGGAATTGCACAATGATGAGATCGTTAATGGAAGTAGGTGCCCATGTGACCTGAGGAGGTAGGTGTCCTTCCCTGTGGCATTCAGCTTAGGAACTACTCACCTGTAGAGATCAGAACTCATTTGGTTATCCCACAGGAATCTTCTGAGCTTAGATGGAAGGATGTCAGGGCAGTTTAGTGCCAGTTCACAGAGGTGGCTATAACCAGTATCTCTTAGTTATCTGCGAATGGTTTATTTTAGATGGCTTCAGGCTTGGTTCATCACTTAAGATGCAACCCCTAGCCTTTGCTTCCAAACCCACTAGCAGTATTTACTCACTTCTTTCAAATGCAGACAATCTGAAAACTAGAAGCTTCAGTGTAGATAAAGCTGGGATATAGCCACAGTCTGCTCTCCACTCAAAGCCTTCTTCCAAATATCCCACCCCCAGGGGGCAGGTTAAAAATTGCAGGGCCTCTGGGAAACTCTCCAGTCTGGGCATTCCCATTCCTCACTTTTCCTAGTCCTATTTGAGAATCGCTGGCATGGAGGCAGACATTTAGCTTCTAGGCAAATGAAAGTTCTAGATCTCTGTGGACATCTCCTGAAAGGACAGGGCAGAGGGTTGATGGGAAGGAGGTAGGGAGGACTCTGAGGTAACAGGGCCCCCATGGAGGGAGCCAAGCAGCTGGGGGACAGGAGGGTTATGTGGAGTGGTGGACCAGGGCTATGTCACAGATGTCTGACCCTGATGTCCTTGGTGATTCAGTCAGAGACTGACCTTGGGAGCCTGAGCTGAGATAAAATGTGGACAGAGGGGTGTGGGTGCAGGAAGGAGGCTCCCTGGTTCCTGCTCCTCCTTCCTGACTCCCCACCACATGTTCCCCAGCTGGGGCCCACCTCCTTTCTGAATCGGGGGCCAGGGCACAGGTCTCTGATCCCTTCCCACACCCATCCTGTCTACACTTGGGGCATCTAAAGCAAAAGCAGAGGAACACTGGGCAAAGCCCCTTTGTGGTCAGAAGGGAAATACCACAATTCACATGCTCAGGGACCACAGGAAGCACTTTAGTGGAATAACAACCTGTACAGAATTTAAGTGGAGGATTTTGGAGTTAACCCAGAAGATGTGAGCACTAGATGGCAGTAACACACAATCTAGTCATAGGGAATTTGGTATTGACTGCTTTGTAGGCAGCGACCCTTGCAGGAAACTTCCAGAGGCCACAGGTGGTAAGGAGTCCCCTGAAGGGGAATCAGGGCCAGATGGTACAAGGCAGCTTGGAGCCTTATAAGCATCCATGCCCAGCCTACAAATTGAGGGCCTGTGTTGTGCCAGTTTCCTGGGGTATGCAAAGCTGGCTAACATTAAATGGCTAAAAAATGCTTGTTGGGCTAATTTTAAGACAATTGCATGTGTAGGTATTTGAGTTTGTCTGTGCCCCAAAGAACTCAAAATAACTTTATTTCTCCATAGCTATTTTCTCAAGAGGATTTTCTGTGAAAGGGCCAGTTATGCAAGCCAGCTTTTAGAGTTTTAAAGTGACAATATCTGAAATGACTTATCAGTATTACCACCAATGCTAAACCCCTCCCACAAATACATTTTGCCTGTCTCTATGTTGGATGATGCCTTTCCAATGTGGAGGGATTCTTTCCAGGGGGAGACTCCTCCTAGGGATGCATTCCCAAGTACTGGTAAACAGGATGACAATGGTCATTAGAGGTAAACACACCACTTGGAAGGCCTTTCATCTCTTGTTAGGTAGATGTTTATTAAGAATCAATTCTAGGCTAAGTAATGCCATTTATAATGGTATCCAAATTTTTTAAAAAAACATCTAACTTCTTTAAAGTAAACTCTCTCAGGGATTCCTAAATCAGGGCTAAGTCCAACCTGGGTCTGTTGTGACAGTTTCTGCCCTGATCTCCAGGCCAGACCCCTATGGCTTACCTCAGAGAGTTGCCTAAATAAGGCTGGCTATAGGCTCCAGGGGCTGTGAGGGCCAAACTAACTGTGGATATATTTACTTATAGAAACATTCGCAATAACATTGATGTCTTCCTTTTTATATATGTCTATACATATGAACTTAAAGGTCCACAACATGGTTTCTGTATCACTCTGTTGTCAGTTGCTCTGACACAGTTGGACATGCTCTTATTTTCATGGAAACAAGAAAATTTATAGCTCCTTTCACACTCCCCCTGTCTTTTTATTCCCTACCTTACCCATCCTTCCTGAAGCTTAGGACAAATCCTCCTTTTGGCTGGCAGAATCATGCTCATTCTATCTTCTCCCATCAGCTCCCCCAAGTGGTCTCCTTCTCTGAGGTCCTTGTGGAGGGTCAACAGTTCCCTGTGTCTTCTATGGGGTCCTGGTTCTTCCCTGACTCCCCAGATACTTAGTCCCCCCCTTTCACATCTCTGATCATTAGGCAGAAGATGTAGATTAATGCCATGTGGTGGCCACAGGGTCATGTTGGGCCTAGGTGTTCCTGTTAGTCCTGATGATGGTAAGGATGGAGGTAGAAACCCAAACTACTTTCAAATGCTTTAAGCTCTTGATAGGTATTTTATTTAGAGGATTTCTATGAAAAAGAAATCCAGTTAGAAATCCAATCCTATTAATGAAATAGGAAACTGGTGTTATTATATTCATGGAAATAATAAAACAGTAGAGGAATTTTGGTGACATGGACAGCCAGCTAAGTGGTTTTGTATTTTTTTGTTTTTGAGGTTCCAGGCCCAGAGATTGACTCTGGGATCTTGTGTATGGGAAGCAGGTGCTCAACCATTGAGCAACATTGGTTCCCCTGTGTTGCCTTTAACATAAGTTTGTTTGTGGTAACTTTTTTGTTGTTTCTTTAGGTGGCACCAGGAACCAAACCCAGGACTTCCTATGTGGGAAACAAAAACTCAACCATTTAAGTTCCAGCTACTCCCCTGAATTTTTTTTTAACTTAACAATAACTTCCTGATTATTTAAATTGTTCATAGTAATAACAAGGGTAATAAAAGAACAATAAAGCCCCATAGTCTGTTAATATCTTATTTTTGCCCATCCATTTCATGATTTCAATTAGGGGTCCAGAGTTACAATTACTTTGAAATAATTTTTAAACAAAGAAATTCCTGTGACTAAAATATTATTTTACTTTTCATAAGAACAATTTCCAAAGAAAATCATGAATTTAAATTCTAGGCATGGTTTGCATGTCCTGGTTTATTGAAGGCTATATTAGGCCAGAGACAGTGAATCTACCAATGCCCCCTTCAGACTCTATTCCATTTCTACAAATATCAGACATGGGGTCCCTAAGCCCTCATTTACAGATAGGGACACTGAGGCCTTGAGAGGAGAAAGGCCAGGCTGAAGCCCACAAAATTTGAGTGGCAAGGAAGGACCAGGGTCTGGTCTCTGCTCTCTCTTGTTCTCAGGACCCCTACTCAGGCTGACTTTCTGTGCCTTACCTGGGGGAATGGGGTGGGCTCCCTCTCCCTGCAGCTCTGTGTGGTGGTCTGGACATGCAGCTTGCAGAGGAGATTGGGGTGCAGTGGGGAATGGTGTGACTATGTTGTCCAGGCCTGGACTAGTGTCCTTTACCATTGAACATGGCTAATGCTGACTGTGGTCTCATCAGCTTTGGCCCCCTTGCTCAATGCCTGGTAGGCTTGGTCACCTCCAAGCAAGGAGCAGCAGACTTCCTGCTTTCTGTGCAACCAGAAAATGACTCCAAGTCAGAGGGCAAGGGCTGGGGAACTTGGATGACAACAGCCACCTCTGACCCAGCCTGATGGTAGTGTCTCCAGAAAGAAGTGAGGGAATCCCAGTAGGAGGGTATGTCCTGCAGACTTAGATGGTATGTGGGGGGAAAGGGTATGCACATCTGTAGCAGTGGAACATTGTTTATGAATTCCAAAAAGAGATATTGGATTATACTTGTAAACTGGTCTGTTAATCTGGGTATATTAGATCATATTAGATTCAGAAGTTATATTTTTACTTGATTAAATTAAGATTGGGGTTTTGATTCCACCAGATAATTAGGACCTTGAGTCTTCACACCCTTGGTGAATTGAGACTCACTGAAAAAATGACACAACAGAGGAAATAGCTGGAGTATTTATGATGGAGCCCTGGGAAGTAAATACACAGAGAAGCTCATACATGAGGAAAGAGAAAGCTCCATGATACACAGCAGAGGCCTCTGGAAGAGTGTTCCTGATAGTCTACAGCTGACCTCATGAAGAGAGCAGAGCAGCTGAGCCTGGAAAGAAATGAAGGAGCTGGGACCAAAGAGCATTGTGATATAGGGGAAGGCAGAACCCTTGCAGAGACCAGCAGCAATCTTGCTCCAACTTGTGGCAACAAACTTTGGTGCAGGAAGTAACTTATGCGTTATGGCCCTTTGACTGTAAGCTTCTACTCCAAATAAATGCCATTTATAAAACACAACAGATTTCTGGTACCTTGTATCAGCACCCCTTTGGCTGACTGATAACAACATCCTTCAAGCATTCAGCTTCTAAAATATTTGAATAAACTGAGAGAATTGATTCACTTGTGACAAGTACTTGAAATCATTATGCATATTGTGAGATATGACAAAATTCTGTGAAAAATTGCCATTCATTCATCAACAATGTTACAAATCCTATTAATTAGGACTTATATGTCCTGCACTCTGTCCACCTGCCTGGTCTTCGCATCCCTGCACAAAGTTCCTTCTGCAGAGACCCACCCATCTATTCCCTAGCCCTCTTCCCTCCTTTTGCTTCCTAAATTAATTTATTTTCTCCTGAAATTTACAGAGACTTATTGTAAAGAATTCAATCAAGTAAACATTAAAGTGAAAAAAACCCATCCAACTTTTCACAAAATGGAAATGATCCATCATCAACATCAATCAGAGAAACCTCCTACTAGCTGTCTTCCTACTCTTATATGGAGATGGAAGAATAGAAAACTGAAAGAGGGAATGGTATTTGTTTGGAAAGGTGAAGATAGATTTAGCAATAGCCAGCTGCTGAGTTTAACAAATACATTTATATAAAAATATATTTTACTTTTCAGTTAAACATAATTTCATAATTATGTCTCCTGGACATCACAGAAGATAAAGAGAGGATATGGTTTTCTGTTCTGGCAGTCCTGGAGGCCAGCCTAACCTTCCACAGCACCTTGTTTCTGTCATGGGAACTTGAAAAAGTACTTCCTCTGTGAAGCTGAGAACTTGACTGAGGCAAGCTGGGACATCCAGCACCCTCCCCCTGGCTTAAGTTTCCAAGGAATACCATGGTCCATGTGAAGACACAGTTCTTTCCATTCAAGGAAAAAAACTCAGTGCTTCATCTGTAAAACCAGTTCTTCATTTCATTTTTAGGCACTCAGCTTAAGAGACATCTTACTGTCCTTATGCCAGGTGGCTTTGTCCTGTTGCCAAATGTCTTTTCTATAATTGCTCTAATTTGCTTGGCTTTATTTTTATTTTATTTTTTATCTGTATTACTGTGAATTCCCAAAAAACTTCCTCCACACTGCTAATTTGACTTCCAGCTATGTCTATTATGCTATAAATTTATATATTAGTTTCTTGTATCAGTCCTCATAGTTAATCACCTTCTCTATGTCATTCTGTAATACTATATGTGGGTCCTGAGATCGTTCACACATAGTTACCTTTAAAGGATGAATCATTTTTTCTTGCCCTTCCTGAAACTGAGATATTTGGTTGGTGGAAGGCAACTACTCTGTGAGCAACTTTCTTTGGATGTCTCAGGCTCTTCTCACTCTCTTGGAGGATATGTGTGTAGTTTCACATGATGCTTCCTCATGTGGGTGCATATTTCTTTGACATTCTGAGACCTCGATGGACACTCAGTCTTTATTCCTCCTGGGAAATCCTTGGGCATTGACCCTTTTTGCCTACCTCATCAACTTTCCCTCTGTCCTCTTCAACAGCTCTGATCACATTTATTCTGGAGATTAATGTGATATTGTATATATGATCCAAAACACTGAAAAGTGTAGAGAATAACAAAAAGCACATTATGATCCCGTGGTTATTTGAAGTTTTATGATCCCCAGAGATCTGAAATCTGCAAGAGAAAAGTTCTTAAAATTAATCCATTCCTGTGGATGTGAACCCATTGTAAGTAGGTAAGATTATTGATGAGGCTACTTCAGTTAAGGTGTGACTCTCCTCAGTCAAGGTGGGTCTTAATCCTATTACTGGAATACTCTATAAAGAGAATGGAGGCAAAGAGAGTGAGAGAGAGAGGAAAATAATGGAAGTAAGAAGCTAAAAGCAATGAAACCCAGAAGAGACCTTTTGCCCTTGATGCCTCTTCTGGCCATCTGTCCTAAGCTGTGCTACTATGTGTTAGCTGGTGATGCACAAGAGTTAATATATTCTGGAATTAATATGAGTACTACAAATACCTTCCTTCTGTGGCTTGTCACTACATTTTTTTTTGTGGCTTCGTTTGTCTCATTTTTCAGATACAATTTTTAGCAGGCACCAAAGGATTGAACCCAGGACCTTGAACATGCAAAGCAGATGCTTAACCACTGAGCTACAGTCACTCCCCATCATTCCCCATACAGATACTTTTGATTTTAATTCATTTACATTTATCAATGTTTGCCTGCATGGTTTGGTTCTGTGTGCCATAATCAATAAATCTTCCTTTAATGAGCTTCCACAGGAACTTCCTGTATATTATGTTTTAAGTGGCTTATAGTTTGGCTTCTCAATCCTGAGTCTTTGCCATTGCCTGAGCTGATATCAGTGGTCGCCAGTGGCCCAGCAGTGACCCTGATTTGTAGGTGCCCCAGAAATTTTCCCTATTTATGTCCATGTTGATAAACCTGGGTTCTGTTCTCTGCACACCAGGTGGGTAGTCGGGAAGGATTGAACCTGCAGGATGAGTCCCATCCAGGCTTTCCCTGAAATTGAAGACCCAGGTGACTTCTGTCTACCTTCTGGACCATGGTTGAAAGTCTTTTTGCAGCATGGTAAGAGGAGATGGCCTCCCCACCCACAGTTTACCTTCCAAACTCCCCAGCCCCCACCCCACCCCATTACTGTGCAGTCTGGCAAAAGATGATTTGAAGGTATGCAGGGTCACCCTTCCCAGTGCTGAATTGTGCTATCTCACTTAACTCTCAGGAAACTATGAGATATGTGGTATTTGAAGTTGATGAAACTGAGGCACTTAGAGGGTAAGTAATTTGCAAAGGTTATGCAGTCAGGAGGTGGCAGGTCTAGGGCTAGGTTCCTGGAATCTGGTTCCTGAGTCTGTCCTCTAACCAGGACCCCTAGACCCCTTGGACAAACTCCCTAGAGCACCCCAATTATTTTTAAGGATCCTGATGTGGTGTCTCCTAAGCCTTCTCCTCAGGAGATCAGGAGACTTTCCTTCATTTTCATCACATACTCACTTTGTGTATTTGTTATACATCCACTCATGCTTCTTTACTGCCTCCACTTGATCATTGGCTCATCTCAAGGAGGCTTCTAGAATGTCAAGCACATGGTAGGACTTATTCCATATTTGTGAATGAGTGTTGGGTTATGGATTTGAGCTTCATCATTGTGAAAGCACCCACAGACCAGAGGGTGAGGGAAACTCTCAACCCTGCTTTTTCCAGAAGTGAATGGAAGCTAATTCCCTGGGCAGCTGTCTCTTTCACCCACTCTTGCATACACAGTCCCAAGGTAGTGCAACCCCCCTTCCCCAGGTGCCTGCCTCACCCAACCTGCTGTCAAAACTGAGTCCAGGGCCCTGTCAGGCCTCAGTTCTGCCCGTAGGACATCTGTGGCTCTCAGAAAACACAGGTCTGTGTCACTTGTCACTCATCCTTTCAAGATGAGGGTATCTTTTGCTTTGGAAGGCACTCTGGTAACAATCTGTGGTGTCTACTCTCCTTGGTTTTTCCCATGGTGAGAAGCCCCTGCTGCCAAGTTTGCAGCTAAAAGTGGTCTGGAAAGGGCAATGCTGCCCAGGGACTTCAGGAAGACATCAGACTCCCATCCATTAAGCTTTTTGAGTTAGACACAGAGTGGTTTGTCCTACCTGGAGAAGAGCTAGGGTCAGGATAGGCTCAAGTAACATGTCTACATCCCTTCAGTTTCCTATCTTCCATGTCCCTGGCCTGTGGCTTTGACTCCATCTTCCATCACCTGAGTCCCATCTACCTCCATCCACAGGCTTTCCCAACACCACAACCAAAAGCACAATGCATACATGTGCATGAAATTACAGGAGTTGGCTCCTATGTCCCCACACATGTACATCAGGCAAGTCCTTTCATGCCCAAAAATTGGTTCCTCTGAAGACACACATTCCCTCACATAGAGTCCTGCATGCACACACTGAAACAGAGGGCCAGACAAATGATGAATTTATTTCTTCATCCTCCATCTGGGCATGCCTTTGTCATCTGCAGAAGAAATTTCCAAGAATGCACAAGATGAAATGCATCAATCCCTCTTTCCTTCAGCTTTACATTTCCAGCAACCTTCAGAACAGACACTTTAATGACTGCAACTTGGCACAGAAACCCCTCCATCCTTTCCTCCTTGTAGTACCACCCAGCAGTTAGGTGCTATATTTTGTATTCTGCTTCATGGTCTCTACAATCAGCACAAGCCCCTGTTGATTGTAGATGTAAAAAGACATCTATGCAATCAACTCACTGTTGATTAAAGTCCATGAAATGCCTTTATATTACAATTAGTCCAGTGCTTGTTTGACCAAACAACTGGGCACCATTAACTGTCTGAGTTGACACATTAACCTAACCATGACACTCCACCCCTTGTCAACTTGGCAGCCATACACGTCACCTTAAAACATAGTCTCAAAATAAAAACAATAACACACACACACACACACACACACACACACACACATATATATATTTCTGCATAACAAATATTCAAATCTCCTGCATACAACCAGAAATGCACTGAATACCTCAAGAATATGGTTCAAGTCCTTGAGTAATGTTTACTCTTCAACATAATATCATTAAATACTATGCTATGAAATTAACACAACTTATGTCATATGATAAGGTGAAAGTTTAGGAAAGAAAACAAAGATATTCGTTTTAAGTGGATATACAAACATACTCATAACAGAAAAAGGAAGAAATATTCATGGCCTTTAGAGTTCTCATTACCTGTTCCTGGTCACATGGTCAAAGTTCATACTTATCACTACCTTCTTCCACTACCTATTCCAAGTTTTTTTCCCCTCAGAAAGCACCTCAGCTTACAGTGGTTCTTTGCCTGGTTGTGTGAACCAAACTTTCATTTCTGAAGATTCTGGGATATAGTTAGTCCTGCCTGGATTTGGATTTTGCAATTTTCCATTGATTTTAATCACAAGGCAAAGTAGTACTAAGTGACACCCTAGGGGATCTCCTGCATTCCAGGCAAACTCTTCTTTACCTCCATTGTGTATGATCAATCCCTTCATCCAGTACAGTAAAACCCTTATTTGCCTATTGATTGAGAGGCACAAAGACTCCAAAGTGGCCAGATGGTAGTCTTAACTTCCTGATCAATGGAATCATTGTTGTGTTTCCTGGTGTAATCACTCCTCCTTTTGGACCTAAGACCTATAGTGCAGCACAGCTTAAGGATAAATGGACAAGAAGCAAAAGTTTTCCTAATGGATTACTAGGGTTAAGAGCAAGAGGTGCCATTCCCATTTCCACTTCTCAATTCCTGGACCCATGAATCCTGGTTATGGGAGAAACAACACCATAGTGAGGATGCTGATTTGGAGCACACACATCCTCTTGGAAAACATTGCACAAGCCCTGCAAGGTATGGTCACCTAGTTGGCACAATAATTGAGTCATCAAAAGGCCATTCAACAGTTCTATCAATCCAGCTGCTTCAGGATAATGAGGAACATGGTAAGACCAGTGAATTACATTGGCATATGCCAATTCCTGCACATCATTTGCTGTGAAGTGGGTTCCTTGTGCAGAAGCAATGCTGTTTGGAATACCATAGCGGTGAATAAGACATTTCATATGTCCATGGATGGTAGATTTGGAAGAAGCATTGTATGCAGGGAAGGCAAACCCATATGTGGAAGATGTGAAAATTCCAGTTAGAACAAATTGCTTCCCCTCCCATGATATAAGTGGGCCAATGTAATTAACTTGCCACCAGCTAGTAGGCTGATCACCTTGGGGAATTGTGCCATATTGGGGAATGAATGTGGATCTTTCTTGCTGGCATATCAATTAGTCAGCAGTGACTGTAGTCAAATCAGCTTTGGTGAAGAGAAGTCCATATTGCTGAGCACATGCATAAACCCCATCCCTACCACCATAGCCAGTTTGTTCATGAGTCCAACTGGGCAATGAAAGGAATGGCTGGCCAAATAGGCTGAGTTTTCACCACAGAGCAGGTCATCTTATCCCCTTGATTGTTAAAATCTTCCTCTAATGAAGTCATGTTTTGGTGAGCATGCACATGGGACACAAATACTTTCATGTTTTTTTGCCCCTTCAGAAAAGTCTATCCACATACCTATTCTCCAGGCCTCTTTTTCACCAATTTTCCAATTATGTTACTTCCAAGTTCCTGACCAGCCAGCCAAACCAATGACAACATCCAATGAACCACTGTAAAAATGCACCTCTGGCCATTTCTCCTTACAAGCAAAATGAACAACCAATTACATTGCTCAAAGTTCTGCCGACTGGGAGGATTTGCCCTCACCACTATCATTCAGGGATGTCCCAGAAAGAGGCTGCAGTGCTGCAGCTGTTCACTGTTGGACGATGCCTGCATATCATGCAGAACCATCTGTAAAGCAGCCTCAAGTTTTCTTTTCCTCCATCAACTGATTGTAAGGAACTCCCCAAGAGGCTATACCTGTGGACTGGAAAAGAGAAGGTAATGTGACAGAAGTGTTGAAAATGGTCCTTAGGGCCACTTCCTCATATAACTTACTTGTGCCCTCAGTATCTGCTCAAGTCCTTTCTCAGATATACCACTTCCACTTTATTTGGAGTGCTGCTATGCATACACAACTTTATGGTTTGGTGGATCAGAAAATACCCAGCCCATAATAGACAGCTTAGATCTCATGGTAACTTTGTGACCCATGGTTAAACATACAGTCTTATTAAGGCCCAGTTGCAAGCCAAAAGCTTTTCTCAAATGGAGTGTAGTTATCTGCAGAAGATGGCAGGGCTCTGCTCCAAACTCCTAAGGGTATGCATTGTGACACACCTACAGTGGTGTGCCAAAAGCTCCAGAGGGCATATTTATTTGCCACTGATATTTCCAGCATCATTGGATCTGTGGGGTCATATGGACCAAGTGGCACAGCAGCCTGGACCTGTTGCAGGGCATCCTCTTTTTCCAGCACTCACTCAAAAGCAGAAGCTTTTCTGGTCACTCAGTAAATGGGTCAGAGTAGCACACCAAAATGAGGAGCATATTGTCTCCAAAATGCAAGAAACCAAGTAAGCATTGTGCCTCCCTTTTGGACATAGAAGGAGTCAAATGCAACAGCTTATCTTTCACTTTAGAAGAGATATCTTGACACACCCCACACCACTGGAAAGCTAGAAATTTCACAAAAGTGGAAGGCTCCTGTATTTTTCTTGGATTTATGTTCCCTCAACTCTCACACAAATGCCTTAACAATAAGTCTAGAATCATTGCTACATCTTGCTCACTAGTTCCAATCAGCATAATATCTTCAATATAATGGACCAGTGTGATGTCTTGTGGGAGTCAGAGATGATCAAGATCCCTACAGACGTTATTATGATACAGGGTTGGAGAGTTGATATATCCCTGAGGAAGGACTGTGAAGGTATATTGCTGGCTTAACCAGGTGAAAGCAAAGTATTCTGGTGGCCCTTACCAATGGTAATTGAGGAAAAAGCATTTGCCTGATAAATAGCTGCATATCAGGTACCAGGGAATGTGTTGATTTGCTCACACAATGATATGACATCTGGAACAGCAGCTGCAATTGGAGTCACCATTTGGTTAAGTGTATGGTAATCTACTGTCATCCTCCAAGATTGATCTGTTTTCTGCATAGTTCAAATAGAAGAGTTGAATAGGGATATGGTGGGAATCACCACCACTACATCCTTCAAATCCTTTATGGTGGCACTGATCTCTGCAATCCTTCCAGGAATACAGTATTGATTTAAAAAAAAATGATTGATAGAGTCTTTTATTAACACTCAAATGTTTACATCATTATAATAGGAAAATAATTGTTTCTCTAATGAATAGTTACATAAAACTATCCATGGCCAATAAGATTTTTAGTGTGTACTAGATTTGATGCACATCTTTGAAACAGGACATTAGCTTTCTGTTATCATTAGGGTATGACTGAAATTGAGAAACTGTTTAAATATAAAACATTCTCTGAAGAGCTTTACCAAACAATAATCCCTCTAAAATTAAAATAGAAAATAAAACTTATGTTTATATCTAGTTTTTGGTATAAATCACAATACACATAAATCTCATCAAAATTTTATGATTTTGATGTTACTTTTTCAAAGGTGTCCAACAGAAATTCAAAGCTCATTTTAAGGTCATGAATTTGAGTGTGAAATAAAGTTGGAATTTCACAGTCTCAAATTTTCTTACAAAACTATCAACCAACAGATACTGTTGCAGAGACTATTAATTTTTCTTCCTTGTTTCTTTCCAGCATTGATCATACAAAGGCTTTGTAAGCATGTCCAGGAGTCAAGCAGGAAGACTAATTTGGTAACAAAATTTCCTCTTGGAAGACCAGAGCATTTCTTTATGGATCTGACCATTAAGGTAGGACTCCAGAGTGCAATAATCCTAAGGCAATCAGGGAAGCTGAGATTTTGCCTGGAACCTAAAATTCCCAAAGCTGGTAACAACTTCATATTAATGCTACCGGGCCCACCTCCAGTCCCCTTCAGCGTTTGGGGGAGCCTTGGCTGTGCCCTTGGTGGTGGCAGTGAGGTCCAGGGCTCCGGGCCCAGATTTGCCTTTTGATTTATGATTTTGCTAGTTAGGGGCAGTTCTAGTAGCCTCCACTTGCTCTTTCTTACAATAATAACCCTCACTCCACAAGTCAGGGATCCAGTGTGGGGATTCTGCCAGTTAATGAGTATATCTATTCCAATTATACATTCTCGAACTGAAAACAAAAAAACACAGAATTCAGCTGGGATACACTGGACCCACTGTGAGATAGACCTGAGCTAAAACTCCATCAATCACCTGACCCCCATAAGCCCTTACTCTGACTGGTGGACCACAGTGATGTTTTGGGCCTCCTGGAATTAATGGCATTTCTGAGCCAGTGTCTAATAACTCCCAAAATGTCTGATTATTTCTTTTTCTGCAATGCACCTTGGTAAAAGGTTGTAGGTCTTTTGGGGAAAGTTGGGAGGAAGTTTAACAGTATAAATTTTTGGCAGTGTAATAGGATCCCAAGAGGACCTGGCCTTCCCCTCATTCATGGGGTTCTGGATCTTTAAACTGTTGCAAGCCTGGGAATTGATTAAGGGGCCATAACTCTTTGTTTCTGTACTTCAGGTTAGGGTTTTGTTCACTTGATCAAGAACACTTCTGCTTATACAGATCAAGAGGAATTTAGTAGACTGCCCATCTGTTTTACTTCTAGGTACCCCATACTCTATTAGCCAATGACATAGAACTACATGACTCATATTCTTTTCATTGATGCTTTGAGTGTGTCTTTCATTGTGGTAGACACCCTCACATGTCTTTGGCAATTAAGTGCTATTACTTGGCTTCTGCCAGCCCAGGATCTGATCATCCCCATACTGTTTAAGGATTCTATTTCCCTGACAGCAATTCCCACAGTAATATCTGACCTACAGAGAAGAGCAGCTACAGAGCTCTTCAGGGAAGATAGGTTAGTCTCACAAATTTATTCCATATAGTCTGATTAAAGGTATGTCCTCTGGACATTCCTGGGGGTGGGGGGG
>JAQZBX010037531.1:0-23760 GCA_029593785.1 Cabassous unicinctus | reverse complement strand
ATATGCAACTATACTATATCCCTTTACCATAGATTATGTCCATATGGGTGATGGCTCACTGCCTACTTTTCTCTTTCTCTCCCTTGTTAACCTATCTTTCAGACAATGGTTCTTGGAGAATGCTCTCTTTCCTCAGTTCAAATCAGTGAGGTCATATACTGTTCATCCTTCAATGCCTGGCTTGCTTCACTCAACATAAGATCTTCAAGATTCATCCACGTTATTCCGTGTGTTAACACTTTATTCCTTCTTACAGCTGAGTAATATTCCATTGTATGAGTGGAAGTAAACAAGAAGAGTGCAAAGCGATATACTGATTTATCTTCAGCTTCAGTTATCATCACCAGTAAATTCAAATGTTACCTTGATATATGGCAGGAGAGGATTATAAAATCCTAGAAGTGGGCACAAAGGGTTGGTCCTACTGATTATTTGGGTAAAACAAAAATCAGGAAAAAATTATTAATAGTCTCAGGAAACCACAGAGTTGGATGTCTAGAATTTTATAAAGTAATAAATAATGCAAACTCTGGAAAATCATCTCTGGGTTATTTCTGGGGGTGGGGGTGCTAACTTTGATATTTGTAGAAAGAATGAGATTATTTTTTAACACACTAGTGTGGAGAAGAAGAAACTATAACTTCATAAATGCTGCTAAGGAAAAAAGTAGGTTTACTAAACTGAGAAAAGTCAAGTCAATAAATAAGCTGTAAGGACCCACTACGTTCCCCAAACTGGAATGACAGGGCTGTGTTTTGTGTGCGTGAGAATGAGGCTGACTGTTTTACATCTGTACTCTTAGAATTCATAATGTCAGAATGGTAAGACTTTAAAACTTCAGAGCAGGTAAAGAGTAACATTAATTTTAGTTTAGGGAGTGTGGCAGTTTGATATTATTTATGAATTCCAAAGAGATATAGATTATGTTTGTAAACTGGTCTGTTCCTCTGGGTATGATACCCTTTGATGATTTAAATTCAAAGGTTTTAAGTTTACTTAATTAAATCAATTCAGGGCCTTTGATTGGACCACATCAGTAGGGCATGGCTCAGGGTTGAGTCCCTGCCCCCTTGGGCTATATAAATGGACACTCAATCAAGAAGACATACAGGGGAAGATACAGAAGAAGGCACAGGAAGAAAGCTCCATAGACACGGAAGAGGAGAGAACTTTGTCATTTCCGTCCCGCCATGTGATAGAAAGGAGAAGGCTCAAACAGCTAAAGCCCTGGGGATAGCTGAGCCATTTGCCCGATAGTTTGCAGCTGAAGAGACCAGCGCCCTGAGCAGCTGAGAAGGCCTGGAAAGAAAAAAGGCCTCCAGCCTACAGCTGAGATCAGAAGAAGCTGAGCCCATGGAGCCTTAAGACGAAGAAGGCTGAACCCTCGCAGAGATCAGCAATCACGTTGCTTCAACATGTGGCAACTGACTTTGGTGAGAAAATACCTCTTATGGTAGTTTAAGTTGGACTCTTTAGGGCTTTGTAACTGTAAGCTTTTACCCCAAATAAATACCCTTTATAAAAGCCAACAGATTTCTGGTACTTTGCATCAGCACCTCTTTGGCTGCCTAATACAGGGAGTTTGCTTTAAGACAACATAGTTGAGTCTATCCCAAGAAAGCAGCTTTTTTGAAGGCTTTCAAAGTTCTCCTGAATAGTGTTATTTCATCTTGTGTTGTGAATAGTATTAGTTTTACGCAAATAATGCCAATTTGGAGAATGATTTATACATATTTTTAAAGAAATTTAGTAAACATTTTATTTACATTGTATTTATTTGAGGTTAAGAATGTAAAAGGGAGATGTTGCATTTATCTAATAATTAGTATGAGAATCTTAACCTGCCCAACCTTTGAGAGATTTTTAGGTTTATTGGATGATATCAGCTTTCTCTTTTTCTAAAATAAGATTGTTTACCACCTTGGCATTGGCAGAGAGATCATAACACTGAGGACACTAATGAAAGCTAAGTGTCTACCCTTAGACAGTTTCTTGTCTAATAGGCACTGATATTTTAGAAAGACTGAGAATGGCATAATTAACTGATTATATTTAATACTAAAGAATTGCTACTGTCATCTGTATGATAAAAGTTTTAGAAATCATTGGCCATTTCTCCCATGCCCATAGAGGAAAGAAAACTCCTCAGTTTTCTAAAAATCTAATAATTTAAGTAAAAAGTAATATACAGGGACTGTGTAGAAATTTTTTTTTAATATTGAAAAAAATCAAATAAGTCAAAAGATTTGACAGATGAAATGTATTCCTGAATAGGAAGCCTCTATGTCATAAAGATGTTAATTCTCTTTAAATTAGTTTATAATTTTAATGCAATTCCAAAAATAGCTAATAGAATTTTGGAGAGCATTTAAAAACCATAAATAAAAAAGGAAATCCAACTTGAGAAAGACTATCTACAAAAACCTAGAACTAACATTATACTTAATGCTGAGAAACAAGATACTAAGATACTTTGTCCCTAAAATTGGGAACACGACAGGAATGTCACCTCTCACTACTCCTATTTAACATCATACTGGAAATCCTAGAAAATGCAGTAAGGCAAGAAAATGAAATAAAAGATATACAGCTTGAGAAGGAAGCAACAAAATATCTTGTTCACAGATGATATCATTCTCTATGTAAAGTATCTCAAAGAAATGACACAATATACTCCTTGAACTAAAAAGTGATTATAGCAAAGTTGCAGGATATAAGGTTTATATACAAAAGTCAGTTGGGCAGAATGGGTGTAGCTCAGTGGTTGAGCACCTGCTTCATATGTACGAGGTCCCAGGTTCAATCCCCGGCACCTCCTAAAAAAAAAAGTCAACTAATTTCTTATATAACAAAAATAAAGAATGAAATACTACTACAGATCTATTAGATGACCAAAATCCAAAACACGGATAACACCAAATGCTGGCAAGGATACAAAATGGTACAGTCACTTTAGAAGATGGTTTGGCAGTTTCTTTCAAACAGAAATCAGTGAGAATAATCAAAATAAGTTTACAAAAGATAATGAGGTTGGGCTGGCATTGCCTGATGATAAAATATATTACAGCCTTATAATTACTAAAGCAGCAAGATCCTCTATGCTTTTTACCGAGAAGGAAACTGGTGATATTTTCTTCAGTAATTTTTTTAAGGCTACCAGCTAGTAAGTAGTAGAGGTCAGAGTCAGCCTTATCTGCAAGGCTCTGAAGCATAAGCTATTCACCTCTGTGTCCTGCTGATCTTTTAACTGTGATGAGGGGTTTAGGCACCATGATGCGTGGCTGAGGGGCAGGGCCAGAGAAGTTACAGTGTCTGTGTCCTACACACCCCAGGAGAGTGTGTATCAGATGAGAGTTGGCTATGAAAGCTGAAGCCATGGAAGTTAAGGAGGTGTGTGTGTGTGTGTGTGTGTGTGTGTGTACATGTGAATGTTTGTTAGTGTACTGGGCCTGTTCTACATGGGTGTAGCACACAAACGTTTCACTTGGCCTTGGGTCTTAGAAGGAAGCACATTAAATTGTGGCTATATTTCTCAAATTCTGTGGGATAGTCTTCCCATTTTAGGAATCCAGCTTTGTAACTTTTGGCCCTTGACTTATAAAGTTTTGGGAGTGTCACCCTCCAATCACGAGTTTTCCCTGTGCTCCTGTAACACATACACATACATTCACACCATGACTCATCATTTTAAATTGTTTTGGCCTGGTAGGGATGAACGTTTATCCCTTAATGATGTCTGAGCTTGGGTGTGTTCTGTCTGACCGCCTCAGCACAGTGCCTTAAACGGGCCGGGTTTCCTTCTGGGGCTTGCATTTTGAATGTTAAACCTAAAGTCAACTTAGGCATGGGAATCACAATGGCCACTATTCATTTAACAGATTTTGTTGAGCACCTACTATAAAACAGAACAGAAATAATATAAGATTGGCCTTCCGTAGTCCTTGATCTTCCAAGTTTCTTTGTATGAATATTAATTTAGTAGTCTGTAAGTATGACTTGGAGTAATGTCTTTCCAGTTTACCTGAAAAAATCTGGGAATTGGTTCAGGTAGCATTCTTAAGTGAACTATAATAAATCATATATTTAATGGAAGGGCTTTCCTTTCATAGTCTCATGATAGCTATTTAGGGCATAAGACCCTTAATTAACATGCATACCACTGGAAAACTTGTTGTAGTTATCATCAGATGTCCATGACATACCTGGCATATCCAGGATTCGCTGTTTTCTACTTGGCTGTAGCTCCTGCTCTTAAGAAGCAATTGCCAATGATTGCTATTACATTTAGTTTACTTTTCTTCAACAAAATATTTTAAGAGGAATTATATTCCCATCTTTATTCTCCAACTCATCATTTTTTAATAAAGAAAACATTTAGAAAAGGCAATTCATTAAAGAAGAAAATCTAATAAATGTGTGTAAATACAAAGAAGAAATGTTATGCAATTTTCATCTATTGCACTGGCAATTAATTTTTAAGTGAAAATACCTTGGTTGGTAATGGTGAGGGGAAACCAGCACTTGCTAGCAGGAGTATAAATTGGTCCAGAATCTCTGAAGGAAACTTTGACAAGAGTTACCAAAAGCCCTATAAACAGTGCATTTCCTCTTGCACCAATGCCAAAGATGTACTGTGCTGAAATGCGGGGTATGGAAAAAGTGTGCCAAATGTACGCTATGGACCATGGTTGGTGGTAACAGTCTGATGATAGTATCTCGTAATTTGTAACAAATATTCTACCACAGTGTGGGTGTTGGTGAAGGGGTGTTGTATGGGAATTCTACACATGTGCATGATTGTTTTGTAAGTTCACAACCTCTGTAATAAAAATATATTTTAAAAAATAGGGTGGGCTGGGGGAAAAATACACCAAATGTAAGATATGGACTATAGTTAATAGTAATATTCTGATGATGCTTTTGCATAGTTTGTAACAAACGTATCACAGCAATGCAAGGTATTGGTGGAGGGGTGATGTATGGGAGCCCTGTATGATGTTACGCACGTTTATTTTGTAAGTTCACAAGTTTTACTATACACTTACTGTTTATGTATTTTCATGTATGAATGATATAGTTCAATAAAAAAATTTTTTTAAGTGCGTATCTTTTGATCCAAAACTTCTACATCTAGAATTTTTAAAAGAATATAATAGTAATGTATACACTGATATGTTTCAAGATCTTTATCAAAATGTCATTTAAAAGATTTTAAAAGTGGAAAGAAATTACAATTGATGAAGTCAATGTTAACACCATGCAGTTATTAAAATATGTAGGTAGAATAATTCTTACTGATATGGAAAACATTCAAGATGGGAAAAACAAGTACAATGTATTATACATGCTATTATCCCAATATTATATACACACATACACACACATACACACACATGTAAATGCACATACACAGACTGGAAGAATGTATATCAGATATTTATTCTGATACAGAGCTCTCCAGATAGTGGTATTAGAAGTGATTTAAGAATTAGCCAAGGAAAGGTGTAAGGCCAAAAATATTATTTTGTGGCACAGTTGTTTATTTTATTTTGTTTTTTTATTTGTTTTTGTGGTACAGTTTTATGTGTTAAAATAACTTATTGTGCAGTGACTTCAGTGATCCAGTCAATGCCTTGTGGAAAGCTGATATTTTATTTTCCTACAATTTAAATCCAAATATAGGTTCACACATGTCCTGATGTCAGGATCTCAATCAATAATAGTCTGCCAGATGGACCAGTCCCCTCTCTAAAGTCCTTTGTATTAATAAAAACTACTTTATAATGATTACTTAGTATGTTCTGAGCTCAGTGCTAGGCACCTTTTGTATAAATTTATAAAATCCTTTCAATAACTAATCCTATGACCGAGGTACAACCAACCTTCTGGTTGAAAAACCCAAACTTCAAAGGTTAGGCAACCTCCTTAGGTCACATAGCCACTAAATGCCACAGCAGAGATTGAACTCCAGCTCTATGACGCTCTATACCTTTGGACATAATTCTTTGTAACACAGCCTACCACCCACCCACATTTCCATTGTCAGAGCACAAGGAAGCTTCCAGTCAATTTCTTCTTAGTTCTTCAACTCCATTACTCTCCCAAAGCATGTCCACTTCCTCTGTTTCTTCTTCTGGCAGGCTGAAAGTCAACTGAATATTATAGAGAACCTGATAAATATCTAGTGAATAAAGAAGAAAAGGGATGGTTTTGCCAGAAATTCTGTAAGTATGTGCTTATAAAAACACGTATCTTGAAAATAGGAAGGAGGCCCAATGAAGCTAATGTATTTTGCATAAATATCATTATTCTTGTATTTTGGACCAAAGCAAATATTAGTTTATTGATTGTCTAAGGAGCCTTAGGGGAAAAAATTAGCATGAAAACCATTTGTTTCCTAAATTCAAAACTTAACTCACAAAATTTAGCTGAAATAAAGACAGCACGGTGCGATAAATCTGATAATAAACATCTCTGAGATGACTTAGGAGAAATACAGGAAACCTAAAACAGTTGGTCAAATTCTTCAATAATTTGGTGGGATGGTCCCTTGAGGTCTAATGCTTTGTTCTTCATTTTGTAGGCTTGCCCCATAGCAGGCATTATTGAACGAGGTAGGGCCAAGCAGTGATTTGGGTGGGCTGAAAACGTAAGACCTTGACTTGGCTAAAGGCCCCAGTGCTAATCATTCTCAGGGCTGAGCTAAGCATGGTGTGATCAAACCCCTATGTGATGGTTAGGCTTTTGTGTCAACTTGGCCAGTAATGGTGCCCAGTTGTTTAGTCAAGCAAGCTCTGGCCTGATTGTTACTGTGATGACATTTCATAGACTTAAATCATCAGTGAGTTGATGGCATCTATGGCTGATTAAATCTACAATCAACTGAGGAGATTGCCTTCAGCAATGGGAGATGTCTCATCCAATCAGTTGAAGCCTTAAAAGGAGATGTGATTTCAGTAATCAGAGAGAGAATTCCTATCCCTACTTCAGACAGCCGGTTTCTACTGGGGAACTAATCAAGGACCTTCATAGGAGTTCCTGGCTTGCAGCCTGCCCTAAGGAATTTGAACTCGTGCATCTCCATGATCACGTGAAACAGTTCTATAAAATCTGATAATATTTACAGAGATCTCCTGTCGGTTCTGTTTCCCTGGAGAATCCTGACTAATACACCCTAGGACCTGGTTTGAAATGACACAGGAACAGCTTTGCTATTGACCAGCACGTGCACCTAGCAGATTTTTAATTGTTCAGTTTCCTGAGGTTTAGTTGCATTGTGTTTGAACACAAGCAGCCCAAAGCTAAGAAGGCCTTGAGTCCTATTACTTCTCTAAATACCCTAGAGGTCTAGGTCAGGCCTGGGGGTGGGAGTGGGAGTTCAGTTGGAAATCAGATTTCTGGCCAAATACTGCTGGGATCCCAATCCTGAACTCCCCCTTGGTATAGCATTGCCATGCCATGCACCTCCTTTCTGGTGCTTTCTCTTTTTAAATCAGCACCCTCCTACCACTAGAGGTTGTCACCACTGACCCCATCCTAAGATCATCAGAGAAGAAAAGACTTGCAAAATGGGCTGACAGAATTCTCCAGCTCCTGATCAAATCTTTTGTCTACTGGAGAGAAAAGAACCAGAAAATGACCCTTTCCTGACACAGTCCTCAGCTTGTCACAAAATCAGTATGTGTCATTCCAAAAATCACTTTAATTGTATACATTTTATTTTCCTTCTTTCTTACCAATGCTGTTCCGATAGTTTAGATTTTAGAAATGTGACGAGTGCTGTAAATACTCTAAGATAGTATTATATGTATGTTCCTGTGGTTGCTATTATAAATAATGCTGTGTTAATCTTTATGGCTTAAAAACATCTTTAATCCACTATATTATTGATCAGCATGGCCCAAGGGAGCAATTTGAATTACAAGGTAGAAACCTGGAAAGGAATTTAATAAATGTCACTTGAAATTTTTCTATGGATAATGAAAGAGATACAAAATGGGTATTCCGTAAGACCTTAGTAGAAAGAATTGATTCTCAATTAGTCAGAACAATTGGAGAAAGTAAGGCCACATGCCTCAGAATGCAAGGGTCAATGAAGTAAGCAAAATATGCCCTAATTTACCTTAGCAAGGTATTTAATCTGACACATCTTTTTCATCTTAAAGAAAGAATAATATCCCTTACCACATAGAGATTTTTTTTAAGATTAAAATTTTAAAAGGACACATAGTAAGAACTTCTTCAATGCTCACCATCTATCACTATCACCACCACCATCACCATCATGGTTATTATTGCCAGTTTTTATTTCAACCATATGTTTTCGTAGAAAACACTGAAATCAAGGAAAATGGGAATGCTATGATTTGGGCACGTTTTTGGTTAGAAGGGTGGAACAAAGAGGCAAGATCCATATTCTGCAGGTGGATTAGTGGATCTTGTGGCCACATGCTGAGCATTTAATCTTTGGGAGGTGTTTTACAAACAGATACCTAAGGTCATGGTGCTGCCAGTCAAACCCACACCCCACTAAATAAAAATACACCTGTCCTTCATGCAGTACATTGATTGATATTGGGAAATCAGATGAGTGACCCAGGTGGACCCTGTAGCTATCCATCTCTCCATATCTCTGAATGAAGGAAGTTTTGGATTTTATGTTTTCATGGGTGCAAATGGATAGAAGAGGTTTCTCTGGAAGACAAAATTTATCAGCAGGCACCCAAGTCCCTCAAAATTCTGCCTATTGCTATGCTGAGATCAAAGTTCCTCCTCTTTCAAGAAAAACTTTGGTCCCTCTCACATGTGGCTTCTTATCAACTTTTTTCATTTGCCATTCATTTATCTGCCATTCATTGAGTATTACCTTGTGTGAAGTAGAGAGCTAGTTTTAGGGACTTATAGTGACCAAGGAATGGTGTCAAGAACATTTGGGGGCCACTTCATTATAATACTCCCTTAAGAGGGGATATGGGGTATCCTCTTTCAGAATCATTTGTCCCTCCTTAGGCCTATAATTACATGTGGCTCCTCATGAATGTCCTGTTCCTGGTCCCCACATCCCTCTGTTCTGTGAGGTGAGATGAGGGCTAGATGCTCTTACAGTTATGATCTTTAGCTTCCCAAGTGGAATGTTCAGGTATGTAAAGCACCCTCTTATTGGAAATGGACAGCTTTTTGTAGGGAAGGCTTTTAAGGCCTGTTGGTTCACACAATGTGACTAATCTCAGTGGATGAGTGAAAAAGAGTTGCATATAGTTTCATGGTCTCTGGATTTGTGGTGACATACAACCCCATGGAGACTGCCAACTTCTTGAGAGATGGGATCAGAGTGTTGGTATGTGAAGGACACAGCTTGGCATGGCTATTAAACTAATCACAACTAATTTATAATGATGGCACCAATAGCTTCATAATCCTTGAATAAGCCATTTCTGGACATCCATGAGAAATGACAACTCTTGTCCTTTGCAAGCCTAATTTCTGGCATAAAAATATTTATCATACAGTTTATGGAACTGGAGCTAGAGAGTGATTGTTAAAAGGGAAAGAGGTTTTTTTTTAAAGATTTGAATAGAAATTTGCAGACTTTTTATTATGGCAGGGGGCGACTGAAACACCAACTCCTTTGCCAAGAACATACCTGATGAGTCATTTTGTAAGGGTGCTGATTAATGCCTTTCAGTTGTAGCAAATGAGGGAAACACGTCATCATGTGAGTTAATTCACTAATGGCTCATAATAATAATCCTCTGGAGAGACTAGAGCTTTAAGAAGAGCAATTAAAGAGGCAGGTCCCTCAGCATCAAAGGTCTATGATTTTGGTAAAATCACTTCACCAGTGTTTTTTCATCATAAATTACTTTTTATAAAACCAGCCCATTTCTTTGCTAAAAGAATGGCCTCCTTAACTCAGAAATGGTTTCATGTAAGAGTGAATATGGATAACCACAAGGTAATGCATGTAGAGCCCTAGCATGATACTGGAATATAGTAAGCATTAGGTACATTGTAGGAGATGGTGTCTTATCATTTTTTAAAAAATTATCATTTCCACATCACATGTGTATGAATCAGGAAAACAGAGCCACTATAAAAATAATAAGAATAAGAAATGATGCTTATGGAAGAATTATTGCTTATAGATATGTTGCATGTGGGAAAGTAAAGATCTTGAAGTAGGCACTGGGGAATCAGAAACAATCACTAGCCACACCTGCCTTATGCTTTGGTGTATGAATGGACAAGTCAAGCTTGCAGGAAAATATGAGAAACTGAGAATCTGGCTGGCAAAATGGGGCCACAAAAGGGGAGCCCTTGGAGAGTTCTAGGAGACCCCTGCCTTTGTGGAATCTGCTGCTTCTTAGGAATTTGCCACCTTTGTTGCCTGCCATCAAGGACCTGGTAGTGGACCTGTGGCTGGTGTTGGCTGACAGAGTCATCAGTTGAGAAGATGCACAGTATGTACAACAGGAAGAGGGCAAGGACTGCTGAAGTTCACCAGGTGCCTCTGCATCTGTCCATCATCATGCCTGACTGCTCCTATCTCTGCTTCACTTCTACATCCAAAATCTCACACAAGTGCTTCTCTTGGTTCAAACTTGGAACCACATGAGGAAAGGAATACTGGGAAATGTAGTTCCCTGTCATAAGCAGAAGCAGAGCCAAATCGGCAGAATGCATAACACATGACTATGAGTCAGAACAGCTTAATGGCTTTCCCCACATTTGATAGTTTTGGATCCAGGTGAGCAACACAGAAGAAATTAGTTAGAATTGCAAAGTCTAGAGGGATAGCTTCTATGTTAGTAAAAGTACTGGACTGAGAGTAGATAGCCCTTCTTTACTTTGGTATTTATATCTGTGACAACGCAGAAAAGTCACTCACCACCCTGGTCCTTCACTTGGAACAACTCCCTGGATCTACACCATGGTCAGGTCTCATCAAGTTACAAATACCTAATCATACTGTCCTGAGCAAAGATGCGGGGCTATTTCATAGAATCTATGGGGTTTTTTGTGGAATCTGTGGGAAGAAAGTATGAAGCACAAATCCCAGGAACTGGAGCATCAGCATCTTCTGAAGCACCGTGATGTTGCCTGATTTTCTCTAGGTTCTTGGCTAAGCTACAAGAAATGAATTTCAAGAGCAAGCCAGGTTAGCTAGGCCAGTAATTTATTAAGGAAGGGAGGGAAGAGAAATGGGAGAAAATAACAGATTATGGGCCCCAGGTAGAGGAAAGAGCTGAAAAGAGATAAAGAGGGCTGATTTACAGACGGCAATTACCCATTACAGATTACAAATGCCCAGGTTTTATTTGTGTGTTGATCCAGGTGGGAGGAAAAGGCAAGAGCAGAGGGGAAGAAGGCAAGAACAGGGGGCCCTGTTCAGCCTTTGCGCTTGCTTTTTGAACCATTAATTATTCCACCCTTTTGCTAATGACAGGGGAGAAGTCCCAGCTGTTTGCTATTTTGATTGATTACCCCACCCAGCAATCCCCTGGGAAGGCCCAACGATAAGGCCCCTGGAGAATATCCGGGGCTTCTCCTGGCTCCCAGAGGAAATCTCATTCCGAATGGGGTTTCTCGCAAGGGCCTTCCAGCAGCCATCTTATGGGGTATTGTGGCCACGTGTTCAATGGCGGCAGTTTTTCTGCCAGGTTCCAGATCGGTCTATTGATTTCTAATCTAGCCTGCCTCAGTGACTTTCTCAATCACTCCAAGCCTGCTCCAAGCCTGCTTGGTTTCTTGTCTCTGTTTCTCTGCGTGTCTCTTTATTCTTGTTTCCATAGATAGGGCTTCTTAGTTCCTCCATGAACACAGAAGGAAGTAGTCACCTTTGATCTTGGACCTCCACCTCCTCTTGGGTCTTGTATGATCAACCAACTGAGTAGCTTCCTGATGTGCCAATTCTAAAATCCAGGGGGGGAGGACTGTAATTGGGAAAAGTTAAGGTAAATGTTCAATTAGCAAATGTTGGCTAAAGGAGAGAACCCATACAGTATAAGCTTAGTCTGAAGACCCCAAAATTGTGGGTGAGGGACAATTCTTAGAGAAAGAAGTGTGATATGGGAGGTTACCCCAGAAGGTGTTACTCTACCCTGCCCTACATGACTTTAGGTCATTTATGAATTTCAAGCTTGATGGTATATATGAGAGTGTTTTGCAAGTGCTAAAGCCTGGGAAGACAGGTGATTATGTGAGCTCCAAGCCAGACAAGAGGTCCTCTGAATTGTTTGTGAACTTGAGTCCCACATGGACTCTGGAGTTGGTTTGCACATTCCAAAATGGCTCTGCCATATACCAGCTCTGTAACCTTGACAAGTTTCTTAACTTCCCAAAGCCTCAGTTTCCTAATATGTAAAATGGAGGTAATAACAGGATCTATCTGGTTGGTTAGAAAGATTGAATGAAATAAAACATGTCAAGAGCTTTACTCAGTGCCTGGTACAGAGTGATTATGCAGTAAATAACAATGATATAACATTCCACCATTTGCTTTACATAGGCGAGGGTATTAAGTCCAGCATGGCTTTCTACACTCACTATCCCAGAAATTGGTCAGGAATGATAAATAGCTACAACAGTCCAGCCTGCTTCATATTCAGTCTTTGACAAGATGTCATGATCTTTACGAGAATGTATTTTCTCCTGTTCTAAATATGAGCCCTAGCTAGTGAATTACATGAGGAAATAAGCTTGGATGCCAAGAAAATCCTTCAGGTTAGCTATATGCTCAGAGTGACATATGGACGAAGTGGAAATGGGTCCCAATGTGTTATTTAACTTGAGAGAAACTGCAGAGAGATTGACTCACTGTCAAGCCAGACATGAGGAAACTGTCTGTTTTTAAAAGTGTGAGTTACTTATGATGATGTCTAGTCAATTCAATTCTCTTCAATCCATCAGACATATTTTTGAACACTTACTCTGTGTGTATGTGATCAGTAAGTTAAGAATTTCTACTTTTTGAGGAGCTACTAAAGGTCAGGCACCATGCCAGGCATTAACCATTTAATGAAATGTCACAATTAAAAATTAAAACAAAATTATTTAAATTTAAGAAACAAATAAAACATAGTTTCTGCTCTCAAAGAGCTCACAGTACAACAGTTTGGTCCAGGAGATAAGGGCTAACTATCAGTAGACTATGAAAAGTGTCTTATCGTGGTATACATTTTATTCTTTGTTTCTTTTATTGAGGTGAGGAGCTCTGCTTTGATTAAATCTTCATACATACTATAATCATAATGGGCAGCCACTTAAACAATTTAGCCGACCAGACAAATGGCCCTGCTTTAAACCTACTGTTCCAATTTCAAACTTGGCACATCACAGTATAATATGTGTAATATGTAGTACTGATTTGATCACCATTTGCCCTAATAGTGAGTAAACTTCTATTAAGGAAGCAGAGTTTTAAAAAATGTATTATTTTAAAGATTACAGATTTAAGGATACAGTCTTTTAAATTTTCATTTTCTTTTGTCTTCTCCAACAAGAAAGTTAAAGTCCACAAGATCAGAAACTTTATCTATTTTATTTAAAGCTATTTATTCTGGCACTAGACACTTAATGGTACTCAATACCTATCAATAAATATCTGTTAAATGAACAAATGAATGAAAGAACACTTAATTGACAGATTCAGAGAAAGCTTCATAAAACTGGCACCATTTGAAATATGTCTTCAGAGAAAGTAAGGATTTCAGCAAGTGGGGGTTAGAGTTAGAGTGGAGGGGGCATTATGGGAGAAGGGAACAGGATGATCAAAGCTACGGAGGTGGATATCAATTCTCAATGAAGCTGGAGTGACAAAAGACACGCCTTACAATAACTTATGAATGCACGTTTTAGTCTAAAGAAAAAGGAGCAAAATGAGATATGGTTGAAGAGAGGACTGAGTTTGATGTCAAGAACTCACTGGACCTGTAGACAGATTTTTTTTCTGCTTAGGGGTTCTTACACAGAAGCCCACCAGGCACCAAGATTTAAGAGCCCTCTGAATGGGAGCAAACTCTTCTGGTTAGGATGCTACAATTCACTTACTGCCTGTGGCAGGGGCTGTTGATGCTCAGCAAGTCCCTATGCAGCCTTTTGGGGGTTCATGTGACTAATTCTTGCCACTGGAACTTGAACCTAAGGAACATGTCACTTCTGATCCTAGGCAAATAAGAATGGGAGTGTTTTCTCTCTGTTCCTTTTCTCTGTCATGAATTGGCACAGCCAGAAGCAAAAGACTCCAAGAAGGCAGCATAGCAGGAAGGAGGTGACCTGGACCCCTGAGTCACTGCCTGGAGGAAAGGCACACAGGAAAGCCCTCCAACTGACGTGAGGGATAACTTTGTTTTTGTAAGCTTGAGATGTGGGGATGGTTACTTTATTGCAGCATAGACTAGCCATTCTGACTAATAAACTCTCTTTCTCTTTTTTAAACTAATTTTATCCTTTGTTTCTTTTGAGGGAGGGCAGGGATAGAGCTCAGCATGATTAAATCTTCATATATACTATAATCATAATGGGCAACCACTTAGACAATTCAGCCAATCAGACTAATGGACCTGCTTTAAATTGTTCCAATTCAAACTTGGCACATCACAATATAGTATCAGTATAAACACTATTTTTTGGATCACCATTTCCCATAATGTAGAGTCAGTAGAATTCTAGTAAAGAAGTGATTTTTTCTTAAAAAATTTTAAGGATTATAGAATCTGTTTCGGCAAGGTCTCCTAAATTTCCTTATATTTTTGACCACTTACTCTTCCTCCTATGATATCTATATTGACTCATTCCAATTTCCAGTTAATATAAGTAATTTAACCCAACAGAATTATGAAGCTTTGATGGAAGAGAGGAATTAGGTAGAGAATGAATTGTGTAAAATTCACTGCCCACTAGCATGCTATGTGAAAAATGCTTTTGGAGAATAATTCCCTGAAATGCCATGTATATAGAGCTCCAGGGCCTACTGTACACATAGAATGGTGTCTCTCATAGGTACATAGTTCAGTGGCTCTGTAAGAAATGTGCAGATAATCCAAAACCCATAATGAATTATAAATTCCAACTCTCTTCTAAGATACCCCCCCCAAATATAAATTAATTAAATTGGGCAAAGACCTGTAGTAAAATAGGCCAGTGTGAACACTTCCTCCAAGGCCAATAAAGGAAAAAGGGGTTTAGAGAAAGACAGAGGCTGATTAATGCACATACCAGAGTATCAGCTTCTGAAAATGGAATAACATCTGACCTCAGACCCTCTGCTTATTTAGTTAAGTGCATTTGCATTCACATTTAACATGATTTTCAAATAATTGGTGAAATTGTTCTAGATATTGGCTGAATAATGCATGAGTATTTAAGTTTGAATTTAGAAATATACACAAATATATAAATTTATATTTACTTAAGCCTCAATTCTTCAGAGTTTAAGTAAAATTTCTAACTCCCAGAAAGTTCCTTCTGATATGAATTTTTCAATGAAAGTGCATTTGTGTGTGTGTAATGCACATGCACAAACAAAAATGTGGGCAATATAGAAAGAAAAGTCACCTGAGATTCTGCCATCCAAAGCTAACCACTGAAAACATTTTTGTCAATTTTAAACAATTGAGATTATATAGCAAATACAATTCATAACTTGGACTTTTCACAATATGTACTCTGCTTTTCCCCAAATCATTAAAACCCTTTTGTAAATATTATTAAAATCTGCATAATATTGCACATTATAAACATATCAAAGTATAATTAATTACATATTCTCATCATTGCATATTTAGGTTATTTGTAAAGTATGCTCATTCACTGTTATAGTGTATTATATATCATCATTTTTGTACATAAATAAATCTTCTGAGTTTCAAATTATTTTCCTAAGATAGATTACTAGAAGTGGGAACATTGGGCCAGAGGATCTACTTTTTTTTTTTCAAAGATTTATTTTATTTCTTTATTTCTTTCCACCCCCTCGTTGTTTGCACTTGCTGTGTGCTGTGTCTTTAGGAGGTACCAGGAACTTTGAACCCAGGACCTCCGATGTGGGAGAGAGGTGCCTAATCACTTGAGCCACCTCCGTTCCCTGCTTTGTTGTGTTTCTCATTGTTTTTTCTTCTTGTGTCTCTTGTTGCATCATCTTGTTGTGTCAGCTTGCCACGCCTGCCTATCGTACCAGCTCACTGTCTTCTTTAGGAGGCACCGGGAACCGAACCACAGATCTCCCATGTGGTAGGTGGGAGCTCAGTCACCTGAGCCACATCTGCTTCCCTCTACTTCTTTTTTGAATTGTTTTTGGCTACAGCAATATATTTCTGAATATAAAAGTAATTGTGGAAAATTATAATAACCTCTGCTCTTTCTACAAAAAGATAGTCACTGCTGTTATTTTAGTCTTTTTTTGACATGTATATTTATTTTCATGTGCAAATATAAACCCAATGATATTTAGGTTATATGATTATCTTTTATATTAAAATGCTCTGGTGCCTAGTCCTCAGAATGTCCAGGGATGGGGCTGGTAGGGAGGAAACCAAATGTCCAGTACTAAGGACAGGACTGGATTTTTACATGCAGGAAATGGGAACCTAAGTGGACCATGCTGGCTTGTTTAGAGCCATCTGCTTTGAGTCAGCTACTTTGCTCAGTCCTCCAAATTCAGAAAGGGTCTGTCACTTCACTTCCAAGTATGTTCTGCCCAGCAGGATTGGCTCCTCTCCAGATACCATCAAGTTCATGAAAATCAATATGATGGTGGTTGTCTATTCCAAGAAAAATCACTTTAAAGACTCCTGGAATATATAACAGAGCAAGTCATTGAAATCCGTATAATTAAATCACTCCCAAGTACCCTCATTTTTTCCCCCTAAACAACTGTGATAGGAGCTTGAGCTGACAGACTTTCCTCAGGGTGCCTCATCCAAGCTCTGGAAGGGCCAGGGCTAGCTGCAGACTCATCTGGTTCCAGCGCTCATCAGGACTCCTGACTTCAAACAACAAAGCAGAGCATCTGACATATAAGGAGAGAGACCACGTGGGATTGCAAGCAGTCATGGGAAACAATAAAGATAGCAGAAATCAATAAAATAGAAAGCACCAATATCAATAAGGCAAAAGTCTTCTAAAATGTGGTTAACATCTGAACTCAGACCTGCTGGCTCTGGTTGTATGCCTTTTGCATTCAGGTTTAATGTGATTTTCAAATAATTGGTGAAATTGTTCTAAACTACATAAACCCTAATAAGACAAATCAAGTTAAAAAAATATGGAGAGTAGACATAAATAACTAACATCAGGAATG
This sequence comes from Cabassous unicinctus, assembly GCA_029593785.1. Classification (NCBI taxonomy): domain Eukaryota; kingdom Metazoa; phylum Chordata; class Mammalia; order Cingulata; family Chlamyphoridae; genus Cabassous; species Cabassous unicinctus. The sequence goes on along the minus strand of JAQZBX010037531.1, from coordinate 6,461 downwards.
AAAAGACAAGCACCACAAGTTAAGGGTATGTGATGGTTAGGCTAATGTGTCAACTCGGCCAGGTAATTGTGTCCAGGTGTTTGTTCCAACAAGCACTGGGCTAATTGTAATACAAGAGCATTTATGGACTTCAATCACCAGTGAGTTTACTGTGTGGATGGCTGATTACATCTGCATCAATCAGGGAGATTGCATCATCAATGGGTGATGCTTTTATCCAATCAGTTGAATGCCTTAAAAGGGGAAGTGATTTCAACATTCAGAGAGAATTTCCCAGCTCGTCATTGGACAGCCAACTTCTCCCAGAAACTCATCAAGGACCTTTCATCAGACTTTCATCGGAGCCCCTGGTTTGCAGCCTGCCTGCGGAACCTGGACTTGTGCATCCCCACGGTCGCGTGAGAGACTCTTTCAAAATCTCATATTATTGACAGTTATCTCCTGTTGATTCTGTTTCCTGAGAGAACCCTGACTAATACAGGGTATTAGGAACAAATGTATGCAAATAAATTTGAAATTTGAAAGCTTAGATGAAATAGTCAAATTCCTAGAAGAATAAGAATTTTCAAAACTGACAGAAGGAGAAAAAGAAATCGGAATATTCCTATAGCTATTAATGAAATTCAATCCATAATTAAATATATTCCCTGATGAAAAATCCATACTCAGGTGGCTCCTTGGGTGAATTCTACCAAACATTTAAGGAAGGAATAATACAATTTTAGAGAAACTGTCAATCAGTATAAAATGAAGGGACACTTCCCAACTTACTTAATGAGGCTAGAAAAACTCATGAACACAGATAAAAAATTCTAAAAAAAAAAATGTTAGCCAATGAAATATAGCAATTTATTAAAAAGATAATATAACTTGGTCAAGTTTGTTCCCAGAATGCAAGGTTGATTTAACATTTTGAATTGATAAGTACATTTTACCACCTTCACAAAATAAAAGAGAAAAATCATATGATAATTTTTATGACTATAAATGATTTATTAAAATTGAATGCCAATTTATAATAAAAATTCAGCAAAATAGAAATAAAAGGCACTTTCTTAATATCACAAAGAATATCTGTATACTTAATAGTAAGTTGTCCAAAGCTTTCTTTCTGAGATTGATAATGATACAAGGATGCTTGCCAAAACTACATCTATTCCATATAGTTATTTTCCTATACCTAGTCTGTGTAATAAGGCAGGATAGAAATACAAATGTATAAGGATTGAAAGGGAAGAAGTAAAATTGTCATTTTTCACAGCATGTAGATTTTGTACATAGAAATTATTAGGATTAATAAAGGAATATACAACAATTAATTGTATTGTTAAATACTGGCAATAAACAGTTCAAAAATATAATTTAAGAAGATACTATTTATGGAGTTTAATGCTTAATTTCTGTCCCACCTCCCTGAAGATAGTCTAGACTTAGTGACTCATCCTGGCAAAGAGACCTGCCAAACACTACCTTAACCAGGTGGAGAAGGTTAATATTAATAGTGTTGTCATGTGGAGAACATGTATCCCCTAATATGACAGGAGTTTACTTATGTGATATTCTTTCCCAAAACTCACAATGCGAATCTAATCGTAAGAAAAGCATTAGACAAACTCAGATCGGGGGACTTCTACAGGATACTTTGTCTGTACTCCTCAAGACTCACAAGGTAATGAAAAACAAGAAACTGTCTCTGACCAGAGGAGATTAAGGAGACATAACAGGAATTGCAGAGAAAACTGTAACTCTGTAGACAGAGAGGGTGGCAGGAATGAAGAGGGACTCTGTCAGGACCATACCACTGAGGAACCTGGATCTTGAAATGATCCTGAAGGATGGGATGGTTTAGACACGTGGAAGGGAAGCAGGAAGGCAGTGAAACTTGGCAAGCAGAGACAGAAGAAGGAGAGCCCATAGCATGGGAAGGGTGCTTTTTTGAGAGGGGATTTGAGTGGGGTCAGTGAGAAGCAAGACTGAAAGGAGCTTAAGGCCAGCCTGTGGCAGTCCTCAGAGGGCAGGAGACAGAACGCTTGCTATACTGTGGGGGGCACTGAGTGTTTCAAATTGTAATTATAAAAGACTATATTACTTTTGTGAGATTTTAGAGCTGTGATGTCCTCATTGAAACACAGTACACGGGGACTAGGGGAAGCTCATCTCCCGCTCCTCAAGTCTCCCACTGGTTATATTCCTAGTCTCTTACCCCACCCCCTCTCATTCCTCCCCATGGAGGAAGAGGGAATTACCTCTTTATTGGGTGATAGCCATTGGTCCATGTTTCTCCAATGGATGGAATAAATCTATTAAAAGCCCATAAGCATTGAGGATTTGGCCTCTTTCTTCTCTTTCCATTCTGGACAAATAGCAAACAATATTTCTGGCTAAGTGCATTTACTCTGCAGAACCCAACTTTCCTGAAATGGGCTGTCATACAAAGTCAAATACTTCACACCTCTAAGAATGGGTTGTGCTCTCTATGACCACCTAAAAACCTCCGAGTCTGCCTTGAAAGCTGTAAGTGCTAGAACCTTTTTCCTAAAAATTTAATACAGGACTTCATCAGACAAGAGGGATCCATAGCAATGAGGAGGTAGAAATCAATTCTTGTGAATGTCATCAGAAATCATTTTTTATTTCTATCAGGTGCCATTTTACCATGTATAATCTGAGAGCCAGGTTAACATACAACCAAATTGAGCAAGTCTTTTGAAGAGAGAAAAGTAACACTCTGATGGACACTTTGCCACACAGAAAAAAATGTTCTGTTTTCCTTTCCCCTCATGTGGGCCTATTATGGAGAATCTCTCTCTAGCTCAATGTCCACATGAAGAGACAGGAGAATCTGAAGGTGGAACAACAGATGATATGGAAATAGATGGCATTAAAAACATACATTGGAGACGAGGAACGCGGACGGCAAATTTACCGTTTTTGCTGTGTAGACCACTCTACTGCCAAGATGGTCAATGTAGCTAAAACCCAAAGAACTTTCTGTAAGAAGTGTGGGAAGCATCAGCCTCACAAAGTGATCCAGTATAAAAAGGGCAAGGATTCCCTGTATGCTCAGGGAAAGAGGTGCTACGATCAGAAGCAGAGTGGCTATGGAGGGCAAACAAAGCCAATTTTCCAGAAGAAGGCTAAGACCACAAAGAGGATTGTGCTGAGGCTTGAATGTGTTGACCCTAACTGCAGATCCAAGAGGTTGCTGGCCATTAAAAGATGCAAGCATTTTGAACTGGGAGGCGATAAGAAGAGAAAGGGCCAAAGTGATCCAGTTCTAACCTTCATTGGGTTTTTTCCATTTTAATTTTGAGGGGAAATAATGAAACTACAGAAAAATTATCTGTATGGAAATAAATAGTGATATTCTTATTCAAAAAAAAACACAAAAAAAAACAAAACCATACATTGGAGAGGCAAGGCTGGCCCGGAACATTTACCTTTCACAGCCTCTGGGGGTTTTGCTCCCCCTGTATGTTGGTATTCCTATTTATTTGTTTGTTTTGTTTTGTTTTACTTGGTAAACTACCTTTGCGGGGCCATAAAAGCTCAGATTTTTATGGCAGGAAGTGCTCAGTGTGGCAAATGAAACAGAAGATAAAAACCGAAGAAGTTATTCATAGGCTCTATGAGACCTTCACTCCCGTCCCCAGATCTTTATTTCCTGACTGTGGTCTCCTGTGTTTATACTCTTTTACATACAAATTTCTCAGTGGGAGCATGTCCTGAACAGTGAGATTTAGTTTTGCCCAAAAATTGAGTAATTTTCCAAGAAGATAAACCATTTAGGGATCAAAGACAAAGTGAAATGGATAACCATATGATATTTTCACTTGTACCAAGATGGCACCCTTCCCTGGGATTCTATAGAAAGTTTTCTCTCATCATTTTGTGTTTAGTCTTTCACTGTATTCTCTATTATATGGTCCTCTAATAGCTTCATGTGCTAGATTCTTGTTCTTTCTAAACCGTAAGCTTCTAAAGATAAGGGCCCATGCCTCAATAAAAGCACATTAATTACACTTTAATTGCTTTGCTTATAACAAGACAAAGCTCCACTATTGGTTTTGGTAAAATGCTGCTGAAGGCAGGGCTAGGAGCAAAGAGCTCTAATGCTCCACTCCCTATTTGACACTTGGCAGTGTTTAGAAAATAAAACAGAGAATGAGTGATAGAAAAACCAACTATCCCCATGGTCCTCTGTCCCCAGAACCTGCTGTCTCTTTCCAATGACTGTATGGGTTACATTAGTGAGCATGCAGGCTTGGGGCAGGAATCTTGTACTGATGAGTCCATAAGGCTGGGTGCTGAGAATATAACACCAGTTCTCTCCAATCTCCTGGATAGGGTCTTTCTTTCCCCAAACTGTATCTGAACCCCTCCCAATCATTTCCCTTGTTGATGTCCTGGGACCGTAAGAGTCCTGGAATGTACAGTAGGCCACAAAGAGAATGTGGGATGCAGCCTTTAACAGGACGGCTGTCAGGGTCATTCAAGTGATTTCATGCCATAGCCAAGAACTCATATGTAATTGAGGCTGCTTTTCTTTATCCTGAAAGCTTGTAAGAACCTTATGTCACCGTCAGACAGGAAATACTGACTCATTTTTAATAACAGCCTGAACAAAACATAATTTGAAATGGAAGTCATATTTGGAGATTATTGAGACTTTGATTTTGTCTGTAAATTGTCCTTAATTCTAATGTCTTAAAAGGAATTTTTTAAAAAAAGAAACTGCAGTGTATTTCTTAAGAGTAAATGATTTGTTGATAAGATGCTAAAACTAACAAAAGTCATGAGGAGTGATAGCTCTTGAATTGACTCTGAAAGAAGACTCCATTGAAATGAGTACTCTATGAGTTCATCTGTGTGGGCCTGAAATGACCAGAGGAGCAGCTGGAAGGGGTCCTTAGAGATAACCCAATCCAACCATCTCCTTTCATAGAGGGGAGAAAGATCCAGAAAATGGAATGGATTTGCCTAGGGGCACATAGTGAGTTATGACTACATCTGGCACTAGAACATGTTTCCTGCTATTCCCTGTTCAAGGCCCATTCTGAGATGCCACTAGATATGCAGAAAGTAGTGGCTTCTAATTCTCATCTATAAGTAATCGGCTACTGCCAGGAATGGCAAAGGAAAAAGAAAAACAAAACAAACAAAACAAACACAAACTTCTCATCATGATCCTTTTTCTTTACCTTGTGGGATTGTTCGTTTTTTGTCCACAGGTTTTTGTTTAGGTCCAGTAAATCCATCAAATGAACAAAACCAAAAAAATAAAATAAAAACTAAGAAACAGAACTTTACCTAATAATTATTTGTAGCTCCCATTTAATGAGTGTCTCTTATGGCTCAGTTGCGAGATAGATATTATTTTGTCCATTTTATATGGATGTGGTTAAGGACAAAGGCTTCCTGAGTCAGAGACTCCTAGGTCGGTATTCCTGCTGTGTCACCTATCACCTTATTCGTGTTACTTACCAGTCTCAGCCTCAGTTTCCTTATCTGAACAATGAAGGTGACACCTACTCTAGGATGAATGTAAAGTTGGTAGCACAGCTCCTAGTACAGTGTCTAGTAAATGATAATTATTTGTATGAGTATGAAAAAATACAAGTTCCAAAGAAATTAACTACGTTGTTTAAAGTCACACAGAGCTCAGACTTGAAGCTCAGCTTTTCCAACATCAGTATTTGTTGTTGTTGTTGTTATAAAATTGAGATTTTTTTTCTCATGTAGTATAAGCCCAGAATTGAATAGTCCAGGCTGCTGTGGTGGCTCTATGAGGCCTTTGAAGACCTCATTTTCTGCTCTGCTTCCTCGGCACTTGGTTCTTACTCTAAAGGTATCTTCGTGGTCATGAGATGGTTGCAGACCATCACCATATTTCAAGAAGGCAAAAGGAAGAAGGAGCAAGGAAGGGAAATAAAAGATGCCTCTTAGATGGCTTCTTAGTACTTGGGTTCAAATGCATCATGTGTCAGGCCAGGTTCTAAAACATTCCTAGTCCCCAGAGCTTTAGGGCTGTTTTTCCTGGTGTGTAGTCCAGAATCTAGTGGAAAGAAGAGTGAACTGGGAGTTAAGACCTGGTTTCTTAGATCATGCTGTCCCACTGAGGATGGTCATTCTCCCATGCCTCAGATCCCCTCCCTATGGGATGAGGATGTCAAGTGAGATGATCTTTTAAGCCTGTCCTGTGTACTTCACTATGGCAAATACTTCTGGCATCCTCATGAGGAGAAAGACAGGAATGTTCCTGTTGACCAGGTGGCCACCTGGGTCATAGAACAGAACATCATTTGCCAAAGTCACACAACTGGTTTTTGGCACTCATTGTGAACTTCAGGCCCATGTCTTGCTCTGAGCAATCATGTCAGGGAGCTAAAATTTTCTCTGGGGCCCTACCATACTCCTCTTCATACTTTACTTTTCTGTGTGCCTCCAAGACACCCCTCCCC
>JAQZBX010037530.1:0-23767 GCA_029593785.1 Cabassous unicinctus | reverse complement strand
TCTCTATTCTTTAGTAAAGTCTTGTATGAATGTTCTAACCTTGTCTTGGCTTTCACACAAGTATTTAAGACAGCATAATTTGTTCACAGTTGCCAAACTTTCCCCAAAGTCATTAAGGCTGCTTTTAGTGGTAATCCCTAAGGGTGGTAATCAACAATAAAAGCTCCCAGGAGAAGAGAAATCTCAAGGTCAAATTCAAGACTGTGTTGTCTACTTAACCTCTCCAGCAGGTTATTCTCTTTCCAATGTCACTTTGTGGAGGAGACTGTAGCTGTCCACCAAAATTGCTTCTCTAATCCACAGTCATAGAGTTGCTTCTAGCAAGTGGCTGCCCAGAAATCTTTGCAGTTAGTTGTGACATGTGACCATTTCTTGAAAATTATGCGTGAACTGTAATGCTGTGTGCCACTTCAAGCCAATATCTTTAAGAAATGATTGTGCCTCTTACATGGCCTTCTGCCACCTTGATGTAGTTGATGAACAGTTCCTTGTGGATGGCAAAATCCCAAGGATGGAAGGAAACTAAATTTACGAATCACAGAGGACAGTTGTCCTCTGACCGGATGTTCCTATCCTGCATTGTTACACAAGTAAAAAATAAACTCTATTGTTTCTGATAAGTTTGGGGTGTACTGCTTACAGCTAGATAGTCTACCTTTTTAGAAGTTCTGGGATATTGATGATGAAATTGATGATCATAATGGAAAGCAGCAGTTTAAAGATATTGGATAGCACAACACAAAACTTGTGCAGAGAAGGGGGCACTTTTCAGGTGATACTCAAGTTGGGAATTTTTATTTTCCCATCAAGATAACTATAATACCCCCGACTCCTACTTCAAATCACAAAGCATATTAAGCAGAATAAAGGCACAAAATCACTTCTAGGTAATTTGAACCTGTAGCAGGTATTTTGCAGGAGGAACTCATAGAACTGTGGACTCTGAATAACAGTTAACAGAGGACTAAGTGTTCTCTGCAATTACTAAAAAAACCCTGACACATCATCCTGGAAAAGACAACGTAGGACATAGAATAGTGTGAGACATGATGGATATGCAAGTGTCAAAACTTGTAGAAAAAAATAATAAAGGACATGAGGTAAACCAAAAGAGGGTTATTTTCCCTTATCCTATTTGGCTAAGGCTATAATGCATTTCTTGGTTGGAAAGCAATGGATATCATATCAAAACTTTGCAGTGCAATGTTTATGAACTTTCTATATATCTTTATGTTTGAGTTAATGTTGTATTAATGAAGAATTCACAATCACAACTAAAGATAAGATTGTAGTATCCAGGGAGAGTAGAAAAGGCAAGTGCTGTTATATTATATTATTCTAGAATGTGGAGTTTTAATTTTAATACAAACCTTTTACTCTGCTTTTTAACACAAATTTAAACATTCTGAAAACAATGTTGTTGTTTTTTCCTTTCCTAAATTTATAACATTAGTAGCCAATAACATTTTTTCTCTAAGGATAAATTGACCTCCCCCCCAAAAAAGATTCAATGGATTCATAGTTTTATATCTTATTTCATAGCTCTTTCTACTGCAAAATACTTGTTTCAATGGTAGAATAGCAGGTATCCAGGAATATCTCATTTTCTTTAAATGGTTAATTCATAGCTACATTTATGTGTGATTTTTATTTATATTTGGCCTCTCTTAAAAAATTCTTTCACTTATTAAACTATTTTATCACAAATAACAAGAAGTTTATACTAGTATAAAATAAATCGATTGGGTTAGACATAAAAGTAGTTTTTGTTTGAATAAAGTTTGAAATTAAAAATAGGGCAGTAAGTTAAAAATCGGATTCAATCCTTAGAACTACCAGATGGAATAGTAAAAGAGGGAGGTGGGGTGGATGTGAAGGGTGTGTGTGTGTGAGTGAGAGAGAGAGAGAGAAAGAGAGAGAGAGAGAGATTGATTTTGAGATGAGATTGGCCAAGCGTCACCAATGTCTTACAATCTGGCATAATGTTTAAAGGGTCTGAAAAACCAGAAAACACCGATTCATTTCTCCTTCCTCTAAGGATCTCAATGATAATGATTTTTCAAAAGCCGTATACCAGGAAAATTATTTAAAAGGCATGAGGTAGGGTGCAAACTAAGAGCATTCTTCAAACAAGACCTTTTCTCTGTTTCTTGTATTGCTCTTCTCAACCCAGACAGAAACCCAAACAAGTTTATTTACACACACACCCGCACATGCACACACACCCCGCACGCAGAGAGTGGCGGAAACGCCCTCTTTCCAGCCCTTCCAAACAATTATCTCGGAGAGCAAAAGAAAATAATCAACAGCCCTCTGTGCTTGGCGGCTGAGTCCGAGAGCCCGGCGCGAGGAGGCAGAGCAGTCGGCAGGCGAGCAGGGAAACGTGGCTCCTTTACCGAGGAGAGGATTTGTGAAGAGGAGCGCTGGCCCGCGTGCGCCTCTTGTTCCCCGTGTAATTTGCAGCCAATCATCAGTAGGTGTCCACGTCCCTGCGTCCTCCTCACCTCCGCGCCAATCACCCCCCTCACCCCCGCCCCCAGCCTCTACACCTCCTCCCTCGTCTTTCTCTCTCTCCCCTCCCCCAGCAACCACACACTCGCACACACACAAACAGAGAGAGAAGGGGTGGGGGGAGGGTGAGAGAGAGAGAGAGAGAGAGAGAGAGGGAGAGACTCCCCGGCTCCCTCCCTCCCTCGCACACAGCGACTGGAGACGGACGAAGAGCAACGCGCTGGGAGAGGAGAGACCACCGAGAACAGCCCCGCGCTCTCACACATACACTCACACTCGGCTCTTTCCTCTCCCCCCACCTCCTCCTCCTTCCTCCCCCACCACTAACACCATCTCCTCCTCCTCTCTGCAACAAGAAAAAAAAAGCCATTTACAGGTATTTTTTTTTTTTGATCCGCATATTTATTTACCCCCCCCCCCAACAGTTTGTTTACAAGTATTAAAGTTGTAATTGGGAGCTGCCAAGACACATCTGGATTTGTGTTTCTTTGTGTTAGGGGGTGATGTGCAACTAATTAAAGGCAGACTGGCAGCGTCTGCAAATTCTAAGGCTCCCCAAATAAAAAGAGACTGGTAAGTGATTGTTCTTTCTCTTTCTCTGTTTTTTTGTTTTTTTTTCCTTAAATGTTTGCTGTCCATTGGGATTGTAAAAGTAGATTATTAATGCTGGACTCCAGCAATAAAAGGCGAAGCTGTATTAATTTATTAATTAATTTGCACCCGCCCCTCCTCCTGAATGTTAAATATGACCTTTGATCTCTATGTCTCTGGTAGACCAGACATAGAATATTAGGCATGTTCAGTCACATTGTTTAAAGGTAAGACAGAATCATGAAGTATGGATGTGTAATTTAGCTTTGGTATAGGTGTACAGTTATTTGTGTGTTTTTATTTTGTTTTTTAAAGAAAATCCAAACAATAGCTGTGACTTAGGTACCTTTTCCATGCTCCAGAGATGCATTGATTAAACAATAATGACCTGGATACTGGACACAATCATTTTCTACAGTTTTTGGTGGCATTAAACCTTGAGGGAGGAAGGGGGAAGGTTATGGCACTAAGAAAAGCAAGGAAAGCTTCTGTTTGGAAATACCACTCTAATACTCTGAAAAGGGGGACAATAAATTATTTCTTTACTTGGAACAACGTCAAAAGACTAAAAGGTTGAGATTTTTCCCTCCACTCAATGGGATGATATCTAATGCATGGTTGGTATAACTAGTTTTACTGAGTAGCAGTTATTATGCCCTAGCAGTTACAATGTGATTCGCAGAAACTGAAGCTATATGCATATTCTTGCTGTGCCTTTCCCCACCCCCTTCTCAAACATCAAGAATATTTAGCCTGGAGCATTTTGGGGGCACCCTTTGTATTGCCATCAGAACTCTAAAGGGAGCAGTTTTTCCTAATGCAAAACCACAGAGGTGGTTCCAGAGATTAGGGACTTGCTGTGATTGAAAGATGCCTGCTAGCTTCTAATCCAGCCTGGGGTGAGGTTCCTTATCTTGATTTACTTTGCCTAATAGGGATTTGTTTACGTAAACCCCTCTTTTTTAGGGCACCTCATCAGTAGGAATAGAAGTTTTTGCACTTGGAGCTTGGGCATAAAGCGTTCATTAATCTAATTATACGCATAATTACTACAATTGATATCCATTTTGAACTTTGAATATTTGAGACTGAGGCAAGTGGGCCCCTATTTAGAAATCCCTGAACTCCACATTCTAGATCAATATGTGGTCTTCAAAAGATGTCATAAAATGATATTCTGGCAAAATAATCTGGAAACAAAGAAACTAGGTTTTTTTGTTGTTGTTAATATACACTTTATGTTTTTGCTTTACTTCTTAAAAGGCTGTGATGTACCTCTACCTTTGTAATAAACAACTAAAAACCTTTTTCTAAAACATAATAATAATGGCCTGAAAGAAATTATATGAATACAAATACCATCTCATGTATTTAACTGGGTAGTTAATATTATACTTTCCTTTTAAAAAGAGCAAAAGAAAAAAAAAATTAATGGTTGTTAAGGTAAACATCTTAAGGGATTTTTCACCCCTATTACTCAATGTAAAAACCAGTGACTGTAGGAGATCCTTTAAAAAAAAAAGTCCCATGCTTTCCTCTTGTGTTAGGAAGAGGCAGGAGTCTCCATTAGGAATGATTGGGAATATTCTTAGAGACTGCAGACACTTGGTTGAAAACCTGTGACATTCCTTGTATTATTATTTTTGTTACTTTTATCTAGTCCATCTTTCTTTTCTTCGTTTTAAACAAGTAGAACACCACCCTTTTACCCCCACCAAACCCCACCACCAAATGGCTTGTACAATTGAGACCTGTCCTTGGCCCATTGAATTAAGACCCTAACAGAGCCAGCTGTGCTGGGATTCAAACTAATGACCGCAGACACAGAAGGACACTGTGGCAGCTGGTAGTTCTTTTCTCCCTGCCTCTTTAGTTCATATTGTATGTAGGCAGTCTCTTAGCTCTCAGCTGTATTGTGTTTGCTTACAGTTTATACTCGGATGTATTGTAGACTTTCTCAGTACTTCATTTGCTAATTTCCTGTTCATTTTCTTCATAGGGCCATTGCTGTTTTCTACTTTATAGCATTTGCATGCCCAGGCAGCACTTGTTCACACATTTCATAATGTTTAAATGCCCTCTGCTTATAGGTAGTATCGCCCTCCCACCCCTGATTTGCATGTCTTTAGCACTCCAATTGCCCTTTTCCCTAGGCATTTGTCACCCCCGTCTTCCCTCTTTTCCTGGGTATCCTGGCTATTAATACATTTTCTCAGGAGGGTTATAAGAATAAGGGGGAGGAGCTGTGGGGAGGGGGGGAGCTGGGGTTGGGCGCTTTGGGGGAGGGGATAGTAATGGGGGGGGGAGTGTCACGTCTTAATGATTGTTATGCAAACGACCTGAAGGATGAATGTGGGAGCTTTCTGTGTCTGCGGTGGGGTAGTGAGAGAGGCTGTTTATTTTTAATCTTTTCCTTGTGCGGCTCGTTGGAATGACTTTCTTTATTTTAGTTGTAACAGTTGGAGGATAATGCAAAGGAAGACGCAGCCTGGGAATTCACCGTCTGTGGAAATGCGCCCCAGAGAGGAATAAAGCAGCCCTCACCTTGCTCACCCCACCCGGACCCACTTTCCCTTCCCGCCTCGGCCCCCACCCCAACACCACCATCACCCCTTTCCCTCCCCCCCACCTCCCCCCCTTTCCCACCCAGGTGTCGGACCAGGCGGTCCCCACTTCCACCCTGCACCCCTTCTTCCCCCCCTGCACCATGAACACCAATGTCTGCGTGGAGCCTGGGCCGAGCCCGGAGGCCCCGGGCTTGCCCAAGGAAAGCCACCTGCCCGAGGGGGCCCTGAACAGCCTTGTGGATTACAACTCGGAGATGGAGCGCTACCGCTCCTTTGCCACTTCCTTCTACAAGACCAACGGGGGCGCCTTCCCGCAGGCGGCCAAGATCGCGCGCATCACCACCCCCATCTTCCCCAGCAGCGCCGCCGCCGCCGCGGCCGCCGCGCGCATCGGCATGTCCCCCTGGAACTGCGACAACGCGGCCACCGCCGCCGCCGCCACCGCCATGCTCTGGGGCAGCGGCGGGGGCGGGGGCGGCGGCGGAGGCGGCGGCGGGGGCGGAGGCGGCGGCGGTGGGGGCGGTGGGGGCGGCGGGGGCGGCAGGAAATCCTCCTCCGCCGCCGCCGCCGCCGCCGCCTCCTCCGCCTCCTCCTCGGCGATCCTCCCCGCCGCCGGCGGCGGCGGCGGCGGCGGCGGCGGCGGCGGCAGCAGCAGCAGGACCAGCATGCACCACCGAAACGACTCCCAGCGGCTGGGGAAAGCTGGCTGCCCGCCAGAGCCGTCGTTGCAAATGGCAAATACTAATTTCCTCTCCACCTTATCCCCTGAACACTGCAGACCTTTGGCGGGGGAATGCATGAACAAGCTCAAATGCGGCGCTGCTGAAGCAGAGATAATGAATCTCCCCGAGCGCGTGGGGACTTTTTCCGCTATCCCGGCTTTAGGGGGCATCTCATTACCTCCAGGGGTCATCGTCATGACAGCCCTTCACTCCCCCGCAGCAGCCTCAGCAGCCGTCACAGACAGTGCGTTTCAAATTGCCAATCTGGCAGACTGCCCGCAGAATCATTCCTCCTCCTCCTCGTCCTCCTCAGGGGGAGCTGGCGGAGCCAACCCAGCCAAGAAGAAGAGGAAAAGGTGTGGGGTCTGCGTGCCCTGCAAGAGGCTCATCAACTGTGGCGTCTGCAGCAGTTGCAGGAACCGCAAAACGGGACATCAGATCTGCAAATTTAGAAAATGTGAAGAGCTAAAGAAAAAACCTGGCACTTCGCTAGAGGTCAGAGGAGATGATTTCTTGTTTCCCAGTCTCCCCCCTTCCCTCTTCACTCCCTTGTCTTCTCCCCCTCAGGGCTTCTTGTCTAGCTTCAAGAGGCAGTACCCCTTTTCTGAAGCTTCTTTCAGGTTGTAAAATACAATTGTAGGTGGATTGCGGAGGGCAAGGTCTCCTCTCCACGTCCCTTCCCAGCTACACCTCAGGTGGAATCACCCTCCAGATGGGGAGGGCACCCCTCCTTCTTATTTCTGAGGTAAAAAAAAAATAATGTAATTGCTCCGAAAAATCGGAAGTCTCATATTCAATACGGTCAAAATTTCCCCTTGGTGGATTAAAATGCCCACCCCCTATATTAAAAAAATAAAGCAAAAATGCATCTCAGCCCTAAGGATTGGACATATCACATCCTATATATTTTTATGGCTAAGAGCACAAAGTGGTTCAATTGTAGCAGTTCACTGTGAGGGCACAGTTCGTGGCACACAGGCCTGTGTTCCCATTTGAAAACATGACACCACAGGGAATAAGTGAAGGTGAAATACCTGTATTCAAAAGGTTGGTTTTTATTTTTAAATCCCTTTTTAGAATAGCTTTTCTCCTCACCTTGACAAAATGTTTCCTGTTTTTCTGCATACTTGGTATTTTTTGAGAAAGCTGAAGGCCATCTGCAATTTTCAAGGCGATGCAGCTTATAATAAAGTGATACAATTATTTGATTTCAGGGCAGGTGATGGTAATTTTGTTTAAAAAGTTACCGTGTAGTTTCAGAGATGAATGATTCCTTAAAAACAGCTACAAAAATTATTTCTTTTGAACTCTGCATTTGACGAAATAACCATTTTGTGAGTTGTCAAAATTGGTCTATATATCAAACACAGGTTGGTTGATACCCTATAATAATTGTTTCAATAATAGTTACTTTTTCCAATATGTCCTTAAAACAGATAATATACAGATTATTGCTAAAGTGACTGTTAAATTAGGCTTTTAATTATGTTAAATACAAGGATTGATGATGTGTTTGGTGGAAATTTCATATGGCATCCTGATCAAAACAAAAAAGAAAAAAAAATGAAAATCACAGGTAAAATGGTTGTGATGGTATATTAAGCAAAGAAATATGGATATGTAAAAATTTAGAGTAGATGGTTCTATACACTCGTGGCTGTAGGTGGTGGATTTAACATTTGGGAGCATTCTGTGAGCTCCATTTTAGGATGAAGAGTTGCTCTCACAAGTTATCATCAGAAGGGTACCTGGACATTCTTTTGAAAAGTGTGGACACTACTTAGAGGAGTTTTCTCCAGACCTGTAAAGTGAGCTTTAAAAGGACAAAAATAAAAGGGTTAAAAATCTTTATTTCAGGTTTGGACAAAAAGAGATATAGACTTTTTTCCCCCCACTTTTATTAATACAAATCAAAGCAAATAGCACTCTGGGTTTCTTTAAAAAAAAAAGTATTATATTGATATAATTTTCCATGATGATCAGTTCCATCAAAATATCATACTCCTCTTTTTAAAGAAAACATCTGTTGAAAGTTTGACTCTACTCCACGGTGGTTTATTACATTTCCTTTGGCAGCTCTGTTTAAGCAAAGATAATAGCAACTAAAAAATGCAGCTCCATGTATTTTTTTTAGATGGCGAAGATTTGCTTTTAGTTTTTGAGTTCCCTTTTCTGGATTAATTTATTGTAACTTCTCTACGTCTGTAAGGCCCATGGGAAATTTTAAAAAGTTAGCACTCAAATTTCCTGTTAATGCACAATTGAAAAGAAGTACATGGTTTTTATTTTTTCTCTTGAAATCTAGTATCTAGAATTAGAGTTAGTGTTGCTATTAGACATTGTCTTTAATTAGACCCATAGCACTGTGTGTGTCCAAGTTTAGGATATGTAATAGATAAGACCACTGAATAATTCTGATTTAAACACTCTAGAGGAACTTAATGTATCAACAGGTTTTCTGCATGAATTTCTATGTTGTTATGTGTAAATTCTTCAGACATTCTGATTACAAAAATCCCATAATACTACCTTTTCTTCTTTTTAAAAATGCACATGCCCAAAAGTTAGTTGATCTTCAGAAGGTGGGGCATAGATGAGAGGGGAAGCAAATTTCTCCCTGAACATGTTCTAATTGCAGACCTCATCCTACCAGAGAATGGGTTGTGATTCAAAGCTAAGATTATTAGTGGAATGCTATTTGGCAGAAAGAAAGATGAGATTTTTAAAATTGACCAAGATTCCATCTAAGTCATTCAAAAAAGCAATGGCAGCAGGATTGCCTTAAGCACGTGTGTAACCTCACAGTTATAGTTGTAGGAAACCAGCTGAACAAATGTCAGAGTGATAGAACTTGCATAACTGAACCACAGCTTTGGAACAGAATGGTGTGTGGGTGAAAAGTAACCCTGCAGATGTGGCTTCCTTCTCTAACTTGGTTTTTGGAAATTACCAGCATCTGAGAAGATGTTTTGAGTTTGCTTGGACTCCCTGGCTGAGGGTAGTGATTGGGTATTTAGCATGGATATTACTTTTGGATATCAACTATAAGTTCAGTAACTAATATTTGTTGACTTTAAGTTATGGAAACCAGTTAACAGCTGGATCACTATTATTAGTCACATTCTTATTTATCCCTCCAAATCTTATGTGTCTTTCTTCTCTTTGACTTGTTCTCATCCCCAAAACTGGAGACATAATCAGATTTTCAGGATGAGTAAACTGAAATTAAGACTCACATGGATGTGTTGGGCTTCTTGCCTGCATTTTTTTTTTCCAAGCGTCCCCTTTAGCATTCCTTTTAAAACTGCTTTAATTATTTCTAGATTTTTCTGATTGGTCTCACTTTAAGAGCATCTTAATGCCCTAGGCATATGTTTATAAAATCATTCCTTGATAATATTCCATATGATAACAGTGCACATAAAACAAATTTAGTTTTTCTATGATAGTGCACACTCCATATTTGGATATAGCATTGTTCATTTAGTCAATTAATGTATTAAAATAGTCATTAATTATTCAAAGTTGTTACAACAAATGTTGAATGCTCCTTGTGTGACACAACTTATTTCAAAATCTGCTATCCTAAATGATCAGTATCAAGTTCCTAGATATTTTAAGGAACATGTGAGTACACAGGAGATCTTTATGATAACGTTACATAATAACACTTTGTCTCTTGCAAAGGTAATCATTCAGACTTTTTTTCCCCTTTTTTATTCACAGCAGTTACATTTCTGATACTAAGGCCTAACTTTTTAAAACATCCTAATCTGATATGGCTCAAGGGATAAAATTGTCCTGTGGGCAACCCCAGTCTCAGGCCCTGAATATTGTTCAGGTGACATGATTGATCTCTGTGGGACAGCATTAGAGACCACACAGATTTGGTTTCTCTCCCATTAGTTGATTTATAGAATTACATTAGTAAGCAGCGCCTCCGGAGGCTTCCCTGCCCCCACTCTTTGCTCTCTTTGCTGCAAGTTACATACCATCTCTACCAAAGCTTTCTGTTAACTGGAGGATGGATTTGAAAGACACATGTTAGAGTGCAGAGGTTGAGAAACTGGAAAATCAGGAAAAAGGATGATTCCATTCTCTGCTATTTTTCTTTTATTTCATTTCCTTTTTGCATTTTAAATTATCTGCCGAACATACAGGACAACAGCGATTTTTCCACAAGTTAGGTTTAGCTTCTAAGGGGTTTGGTGGAAAACAACTTGATATTGTCCTAGACTTAACAACTTGATTCATAAGATTGTTTTAGGGGAGGAGAGGACATATTTAGTATATGCACTCTTAAGTCCTAAGAGCCCCAAACACACATTGAGCTTTTGTAATATTCTGCACAAAGCACTCACACAATTTGTGCAGGAATATGGCACCTGCCTTCTAAAGAGATTCATGTGTAGACCACACACGTAAAATGTGTCATTTAAACTCAAGAGTTTGCATATAAAATCAGTCAATAATTGAACAGGGCATAAGTTTTGAAGTTTCGTGTCCTTATTTTTTGAACGTTGATGGATAACAAATAAATGTTTAATGTCTTAAATTGAAACATCTACCAGTTTGTCATTTTATATCATATTTAAAAATGGAATTTCAATTTTCATTTTCAAGAATCAAATACATGCCAGTATAAAAGTATGAATTTTGGTTTTAATAAAAATAGAAATATGTAATTGGCTACAAAAGAGAAAGAGGGAATTAATAAAATTTAAAAAATTATAGTATATTAGTAGTAGAATATATCATAGAAATAATGAAGGAAAAAATACCCTGATTTTCATAAATGATGAGGAAAAAAACTCAGAAAAGCTTAACTTTGAATGAAGTCACTTATCAGATTTATGGATGAGGTATCAAACTGTCAAACAAGTCCAGTGAGTTTCTCTTTTCATCACTAGATTTAATACAAGAGAGTCAAGGTTGTTTTTTAAAGAAGCACAAATTTTTAATAATTCCTCCATGAAAAGAATACCCTCCCATTCAAACATCATGAAAATTCTAAGTTATCTTTTATATGGCAATTAAGAGTAGTAAAATAAAACCAATTAAAATCGTTTTGCAAATTATGCTATCACAGTGCTTATTTGAAATTCAGCCATCATCAGCCAAAATACAAACAACTGGCCAGAAAGCTAATCCAAAACAAACTTAACAACAACAAAATTTAGACTTCAATTTAATCAGATAAAAATATTTGGATTTTTGAAATATGAATGGACATGTATCTATTGATGAAGGAAATAAAAGCTGCTTGATTTTTAAACTTTTAAATGAATTGAATACAGAAGTATTGCTGCATGGTTCAATTAGTCTTAGCCATGTACTTTTCTGAATGAATGGATAAGAGTTTTGCATGGTTAAACTTACAGATTGATAAATACAGAACAATTAAATAAAATAGTCTTTAAAATTGAAAGGTGTGCAAAAAGGAAGAGTATTTCATCAATATTTGCACTAGTTAGAATATTGTTTACAAGGTTCCAGACTAAGGGTCTCTACTGGAGTGATTCTGGAAACACTTGTGGTATACTTTTTCTTATAACAAAATGAAACATCAAACTTTGAGTATTTCCCAGTAATAGATTGAGAATGTGTTTTTAAATAGTCTTTTGAAGTAGTTGGTGCTCTTAGGAGTTACTGTTCAACCTCAATTGATCAGATTGTTGGAATATATAATTCACTTTTACCAGAAAATAATTTACTTTTTTATTTTGCATTGAAAAAACTTAACAAAATATCCTACTATTCAGTAAGTTTCACAAGAGTGGATATGGTTCAGTTACTTATATTTATTTTTTCTCACTTTGTACAAAATGCTTTTTAAAAGCTTTTGTATTTATTACCTAGAAATATCTGGTTATTATAAAAGGATAAATTAAAGATTTATTTAAAGATCCATGTGAAGAAACAAATTGGAGAAAGGTCTACTCTGCAGTTTTCCTTATGTTTTTTTTTTTTTTTGTTCTAGATTAATTTTAAAACAGCAAAAATGACCCCAAAATACATGGTAAAATCTTTACTTTTTTAAAGTAGTGTGATTTTTCAGTCACTGATTAGAATGTCAGATGATATTGGCTGGAGAAGTAGAGCACTGCAGAAAATATCATTTTTTAACAAAAACTTGTTTTCAGAAAAGCCTATTTTTGTGTAAATTTTGAGGATTTCATGTATGCATAACCATATTCCTTTATTTGTGCTTCAGTGCCTCTGCCCTTTCTTAACATACTTTTTCATCTAGCATTATGATATCATCCTTAGGAGTTTCAAAATATTGGGGGAGGGACATACTGGTGATTTTATTCTTTATTCATATCTTAATACATCAGATGCAAACACCTGACCTGAAATTGAATTATTCTGCAAGGTAATCGAAAAGCCTCCCTTCATTCAGCATCATATGTTTTCTGTTGTTTATTGAGTTATGTTGCACCATACCTCAGATACGACAGCCATTTAATAATGTTGAAGACTTAGCTCTGCAGGGGCTAAAAGGATCCCAGCAGGCTTGTTAACTTGTACTCTAAAACATTATGAGAAATATGTTTTCCTCTGTGAAACTTCTGGGCTTTCTCTTAATTTATTTTTAAGAGAATAAGAATCTATAGCCAGATATGAGATCAAGCCTGTTGAATTCTTTCCATTTTTCCAGGTTTTAATATATAATCCATCTAGTTCATGTTACAGTTCTTATTCAAAAGAAAGTGGCAAAGCAAAAATTACTTTTTCAAATAACTCACTTTAAAGATGAATATTTGGCTGATATAAAAACAGTTAATACAATCTATATTCAGAAAACAAAATACTATGACTTTCTCACCTTTTCATTTCTTTTAGAATTAAAAATTATATGTGGACCAGATGGCTATATCTTTAGGGAAGAAGTTATGAAAAGAGCTACCAATATCAAGTAACTTACCAGTTGAACAGTGTCAGACTTAGATCTTCATAAGTTCTCTGAACTTTATTTTGTCTTCTATGAAATGAGCATAATAATGTCAACCTACCTTACAACTTTTTAATATTGTATGTAGGTTAATGTTATTTGGAAATTAAAAGATGCCATACAATTTTTAGGTACTATTTTAAAGACTTCAAGATAAAGTGGAGAATGAGGTGATTATATTTATATACAATTCTATACACTACCAGGTAATTTAGGATTTTCAGAAATTAAAGCTCAGGTGGGCTATTTTGTGGCTTGCATTTTCTGAGTATTTGTTTTACTTGTCCAATTTGATAAAGAGCTGGCTTCTATTCACTTGGAAAGAGATAACCTGATAAACAAGTTTTCCTTGTTTCTGTCCATGCATTGTTAAATGCCAGGGAAAACTGAACAAATTACCACCAATAATTTCTGTATCTTTTAGTAGAGGTGAATGTGTTTGTGTGTGTGTGTGTGTGTTTGCTTTGCTAATTAGTGACTTTTTATTTGGCTGCTATTTTACTTTCTTTGGACAGAATTTTTTTTTTTAATGTGAATTAGGTGAATTTAGAAAGAAATGATTAAATGCTTATCATGAATTCTAGTTCAAGAATATATTTAATGAACACTGGAAAATTAGAGTTTTCCTGTTGTTTTGGTGTATGTAAGCACACATATTTGGATGAGTAGGAAATAAGACATGTACATATAAATTTTGATATAAAAGTGAATGAACAGCACAGAGATTTCTTTTTTCTTTTTTAATAGGAGAGGGTATTTGTGAAATGAATACAGTTGGGAAGCAATACTTTCTGTGAGAAAATATAGTGATAAATACTAAAAGATTTGGAATAATAATCAAGAAAGCATAAAAAAAAAGGAGAAAGGAATATTCAAGCCAGAATGCAATGTAGTATATACAAGGGATATTGTCAAGATGGGATATGGATTCTACTTTGCCTCAGTAGTTGTAGAAGTTTTGCAGAGAATGGAAAATATAAAGCAAGAGAAAATAATTTTTTTTCATTATTTGTTTCAATACATTTGGACTGGGAGTCAGAGCTGAGACTAATGTTAAGTGGAATGGCTGCTGAATTAGAGAGGGAAAAACAGATTGTGTTGGAGCTGATATTATTTTTGCTTATGTCTTTGAAACATTTGGTAGAATAATTCCAAAGTGTAACTAAAAGAGAACCCGTCCAAGATGGGTGGAAAATGGGATCCTATTTATGTCTCATCTGCATCTCAAGTCATATTTCAGAGGACATTCTTGAAAGAGTGAAGAAAAGTGTCAAACTAGGGAGAAAACTGTGCTGAAATTGCTGTTTCTTGCTCAAGGACTCAAACAACAGAAACAAAAACAACAACAACAAAAAATCCTTGCATGATGAATGGTATCAAAAGGATAGAGATCAAGTAGGATGAGAAGAAAAAGGGATATATTTCTGTGAATTTCAGCAAATTTCAGCAAATCTGACAAATTCTGGGGAAAATATACTTTCTCCAAAACTCCAGAGTTAAAGGAGATAGAATACATTTTTAAAAAGAATAGAGGACCATATGAATTTGTGTGGAAACAATTGTGATTGCTAGTGATGGTGAATCAGTGGTAGAGAATTAACGGTGCTGGAAAAGAATCCTTTATAGGAAATGTTCTTGTTTATAGGTTAAATGAGAGCAGGGATGGTTTTAATGAAGTCAAGAAGAAGGATGAGGGGAAGCGGATGTGGCTCAAGCAATTGGGCTTCCTCCTACCACATGGGAGGTCCTGATTTGGTCCCAGGTGCCTCCTGGAGAGGGTGAGCTGGCGCGGTGGGCAGGCGCAGCGAGCTGAACCAACAAGATGATGCAACAAAAGAGACCCAAAAAGGAAAGACAGTGAGAGACACAACAAACCAGGAAGCTGAGGTGGCTCAGGTGACTGAGTGCCTCTCTTCCCTGTGGGAAGTCCCGGGTTCGGTTTCCAGTGCCTCCTAAAGAAAAGACGAGCAGACACAGAGAGCACACAGCAAATGGACACAGATAGCAGACAGCGTCCTCAAACAATGAGGCAGGTGGCAGGGATAAATAAATAAAATAAGTCTTTGAAAAAAAAAAAAGAAGGATGAAAACTAAAATTATCAATTGTATATAGAGGGATGGGAAGTGAGAAGATGTGGAATCTCCTATTAAACATGCAATATTCTGTCTGCTTTACTTAATTTAATCCATGAAAAACAAAATAGAGCATGCTGGCATATTTCTATCCCAAAGGAAATATATTTAATTTTCAGTATAAAGCTGCTAGATGTAGAATTAAATTCATTATGAAGAGGTTGGTTTTGGATTTTCCTCATGTGATTCTCTTCACATGCACATGCTGCCAGTATGGTGTGGTCTGTGCTTTTCAAACTGCAAGTGACTAGTGGTTCATGAAATCAGTAAGTTAGCTCACTACCAGGATTTTTAGGAAGTATAGTAGGATAGAATGCAACAGAATATATATTAGTGTATCAAATGTAGTAAGAATAAGTATTGTTAAATTTCTGTTTCAGATATGTGTGCATACATAAATGTAAGTGTATGCATGTACTGGGCTGGTATGTAAAATGTGTTTCTAACTGTGGTTTGTAGTAAAAAAAGGGTTGAAAACCACTTGTCTAGTGATAGCAACAACACTATTGGATATGTTGGTAGTGAGAAAAGAAATTATATTTGTACTTGGAACATTGGTAACAAGATAAAGAGTAAAATTTAAATGTTCTATAAATAAGTAAATATTTTTTACTTCTTCCAGGTAGGTCTGTACTTATGCTGTATATTCGTGAATACATTGTATTACTAAGCACATAGTAAACCTTTGATAAATTCAATTCAATTTAGCAAATCTTTGCATAGGATCTATTTTCTTCCCAAACTTGTAGTAAGTGTAGTGATTGCAGTGGATACATATTTTATATATATAGACACATATTATATATATGTATATACACACAACACACATATATAAATATTCACATGCACATACATGTATATGCACATACATACACACATGCCCTGACTTAGAAATTCAATCTTTTTAAAATTCCTAACTGCCATTTTCAATACCCCTATTTTTCCCTAACTCCAGGTTTTAGTCCTTTATTAAAGATACTTCATTCCCTATTCATATTCTTAATTCTGAGTCCAAGAAATGGACACATTTAAAAATGATATAATTGAAATTTTAGAACACCCTGGAAACAATCTCACACCTATTTGTAAGCCTTGGGATTCCTTGATTCACCTTTGGCTTGATTTTTTTCCCCCAGATCTAGATAAGAAACACAGACCAATATGATTTCTACCTTACTATCTTATGTGGTTATGTGATGTTATATTAAGTTTTCTATTAGTATTCTAGAACTTTTAAGGAATAAGAAGTAAAGGGTACTTGCCTTGAACATATGAACATATTGAGAGAATCTATGGTATGATTTGTTTCAAGGCACATTTTAGAGTACTAGAAATCTCTCATTTCACCTGAATAAGACAAAAGGATATATTAAAAGAAAGAAAAAAATGATGGAAGAAAGAAAGGAGGGGAAGAATGGAGAGAAAAAGGAAGAAGGGAATGCAGGCTATAGGGTTGTACAGATTTAAGGTAAATCACGACGGAGCACGTTTGCAGAGATGATTGTCATGCACAAAGTCATGTTCTTGGTTTGAATAAGAAATCAGTAGGAATAGTTAATGTCTCAAAATATATGAGAAGATTCCGTGGGTCTTGGTTTAGTCCCACTGAACCCCTCAGCACTGTTTCTTTTCATTTACCATAGTGGCAAAAAAATAGGATTAATGCCATCAGGGAAACTGACCAGTTTTTTTTGTGTGTGTGTGTGTGTTTTTAATTTCCCTTTAAAAGTAATTCTCAAGTCTATAATTAGAAATACAGAAAGACCAAGTTCGGAAAACCAATGTTCCAAATTAATGAAGCTGTTTAGGGATTTAGAAACCATCAAGCATCCTTAAATGACTAACTTCAAAAATATCAATGTAGTTTTTAAATGGTTGTAAGCAGACATCCTAGAAAATACAGAAATTCTGGAAAATAGGGAATTGCACATAAAGACACACCCCAGAAAAAAAACGAGGAAAAGGATATTAATCACTACATCTTATAATTTCTATGCCTGGAAAAAAAGTTAGGTTTATTAATTTATTTTGCTAGTTAGCTACCTATGTGAATGTGACCATTTTTGCACAAAGACAGAACACATCATACTTATAGAAAAAGAGGTGAGACAGGAAAATTACCTGAGCAGAAATTTGAATCAAAATACTTAAGGATTTGCTCTTGCACAGGATACAGTGATGTCATGGTAGTGGAGAATACTTACTAGTATATAGCCTCTTAATGAGGAGAGATGAACCAAAGTGTATTTCTAAAGAGCTAAGTTATGTGTAATAATTTGATGAAAATTAAATTATAATAATTGTTGACTCTACACCTTCTAATTGCGTTATTTAAAAAAGAAATTTAAGGAGAGAGACCAAAAGTCAGGGTAATTTTGAATCTGACCTTTCAACATGATGGCAATCATGGTTATTATTAAAAAAAGAAAAGAAAAAAGAAATCCTCCAAATGCTAGATGTTATTCTCAGAAGTATAGTTGTAAACTAGTACATTATTTTGATGACAGCATTTAATTGATTGAAATGTTTGGGAATTAATTTTCTCTAGGTTCCTCTCAGAAATTCATGGGCAATAAAACATGATTTAGTTTCTAAGCTGGGTATAGCCCAGTGGTTGGATTTTTGTCCCAAAAGATTCTGAACCAAATGAAGTTTAGTGGCTACATTCAAAATGCTATTTGACTTAGCCTAAGATAAAATTTTATATTAAGCTTATTATTTTCACTTTTTATATAATATGGAAAGGCATAAATATTTCCCAAATTCTCAGAATTGTAATAATCAAAGAGAAGCACCTTAATTTGAATTACTTTCACAGTTTAGATGTAACTATTGTATTTTATTTGAATGGAAGCTAGCAGGCTATCCAAATCAGAGCTTTGATAGGTTAAAAAATCACCTTTTAATATGTTTTGTTACCTCTCATTTCATCACATTTTATATGAATATTTCCTCTCTTTGATAAAAGCACAAGACAGTTCACTGCTTGCTTTAGAATTAATCACAAGTTCCAAAATTGCTAATCAGAGTGGTCATAAAAAGGCTGCTGGTTTTTTTTTTTTCTATAAAAGCAGTTTAATTGAGATATGTTCACCTACCTTACTCTCCTACCAGTGTGTACAATCAGTGGCTTTTAGTATAATCACTGACTTGTGTATTTATCACCACAGTCAATTTTAGAACATATTCCTTATTCAAAAAGAAAAACCCCATATACCTTAGCATTTACCTCTCAATCCCTCTATCTTTCACCAGCCCTACATAACCACAAATATAATTTGCTGGCTCTCTCTTAATAACTGATTAGCAATGATCTCACCTAGAGGTATTGTTCCATTCAACAGGAATTAGTAGCATGATTTTGAGTGGAGAGTGAATTACTGAACTTTTGTCTTTGCCATCTTAACACTTGTATATGTATATATAATGAAATATAAATATAGGAATATATAGAGAAATGGAATGAAATATAAGTTTTCACTCATTCCTGACAGGATAGTATTGATTTGCTCTAGAACAAGACTGATGTATTAACCTAATTTCTGCTTATTTAGTCACAATTTACTTTTAATTTTTTTCACACTCTCTTACATATAGGATTTAAAATACTTTATAAAATCGTTTTTGATATACACCTTTTATAAGTTATTCATTTTTGATATACACCTTTTATAAGTTATTCATTTTATAGTATGATGGTACCATCATACTATAGTTTATTTTTATATGTCCAAGAACTTTTTTCACTAAACTACCTACTTATTATATTGCTGAAATGATGTGGTTTGAAATGTTTAATCAAAATTAATTGAAATATAACTGTTTACAGCATTAATTAAGAGACTTGCCTAAAGAAAGTACTAGGTCCTTAGGTATTAAGGGCCAAAAGTGGGTGCCTTTCTTGGTCACTTCTGGACCAGTGTGAAACTAGGTGGTAATCTCTTGATTTCTTCCTTCCAATCTACTCCCACTCCATACACAGATTCCCCTTTGTACTGTTTTCCTGTCTGATTCTACCACCATACTGACATGGCTTAGTTCCTTTATGACATAACATATAAATCCATTTTTCTGTTTACAACAGTTAGCTAGGTTTACCTTCTAAAATCATTCATCACAGTCTACAATGGTGAGGGTGGTGGTGATGAGTTAGGAGGGCAAAGAAGAGACCACATTTTTACAGGATAGAAGGAGTAGCAGGAGCAACAGCTGAGAAGAGATACTAATGAAAAGGCCGTCTCTAGTTTTCCATCATAATCAGCAGAATCTCAGCCATTGATGGCAATTTGGAAACCAGAAAAGTAGATTGCTCCTTATAATCCTATTTAAGACCCCTAAAATTGGGTCATAAATTATGCAGTTATGTATTTGGTGCTTTTCTTCCTTTAAATAGGAATCTAATATTCCAGTTTCTGGTAATATTGAGAGTTGTTTTTAGTTTATGTCTGGATAATGGGCAAACTAATCATATAGTTATATAGTAAATCCAAACTATGAGAAAAAAGCAATGATTGATATACATATATATATATATATATATGTATATCAATCATACAACAGGACAGTAAGAGAAAGTTAAGTGTAATTTAGAAAGTTGAAACAGTGTATATTTATATTTATCCACACATCTTAAATTGAAGTATTGCTAGTAATATGAAGTTATTTTTTGTTTATAATAGTAATAGATTATTGGACGGAGAGATTATCATTTATCATGTTAACTCTTCTCTTGGATTTACTGGCCTAAAAAATATATATACCCATGTTTTCTAATAATTCCATTGTGGTTATGAACTGTGACTTTTTAAGTATATTTTTTATAAATAGGATATAGAAAAGTCTTCCTGCTAAAATATTTTGTTCGGGGAGTCTCTAACATTTGCTAGGTATCATTGTCTATCATAATTATAAATTATCCAAGGATTTGTTTTCACAATATAATTTTCCATTTCTCCCAGTAAATTTTGAAATTTTTTCAGAAAACTTGAGAGACTATGTAACTTGATATTTTGGCATTTATTGTGAATCAATTTAGGAAAAAGTATTTTTCAACACCAAGGATCTTTTTCCTTCAGTTCTTCCCAAGACCTCAATGTCTGAGCATTTCATAAGACACCAGAACGAAATATAATTGAATATCTAAAAGCAAACAATTGGGCCTAATGTTATTTTATGTCATTTTTACTCACACATTTTTATTGGAAAATTTCAGTGATTCATTAAGGTCTTCAAATGTTGGTATGATAGGTAGACTCAAGTGAGTGAGGGTTTCCAGTTTCAAGGCCTTATATGCCCAGGGTCCAAGAAACTTGGTATCCTCACAGTGATACCAAATATTTCAAAAGTTTTTTCAATAGCTCTACATTGGCTAGCTTAAAATTGCTTTGCTTTTGGTTAGAAAAAGTTTATTTGATATCATCATGTTACCTGTGACCCTGAAGATGATTGGGTGACTTGTTTCTTTGGCTAATAATGAGCTAGAAAACAAGAAATTATTTTTTGATTAGTATAAGAATAATGGTACCCCCAAAATACTGTAAACCTCAACTTGGACTTCACTGCAATAGAGCCATCCTGTTTTATCATAGACTTCTGAAGGCCTAGGTGAGTCACTGGAATTTTTGAATTAGAAAGTATATGAATAAACATGGTAAAGGTATATTTAACTACAGTTATATAATTTTCTAATGTCATAGTTATCTCAATTTATGATTTTATGCATTTTGAAATAAATTTCAGCATCAAGAGTTGTCTCTGATTTGCTCTAAAAGTGATTAGTTTTGGGGTTGTGAACACACTGATGCATTTTACATATTGTATCTAGATATGAATGGCCAATCCCACATGTCCTTATTTGTACATTTATAGGTACCCCCCTTTTGGCTTCTAGGAGGTAAGTTTTGTTAGATTTGAAATATTTTTAACAGGAATATGTAATTGCATGCTTGACAGTCCACGTGACTGCTCAGCAGACACCAAAAAAAAAAGCTTATGCTCAAATGCCAGTTCTCAAGGTGGCAGCTTTGGGATTCTTATTTGTTTTAGGTCATTTAATTATATCTTTATTGACTATTGAAAATCAAACCAAAATACATTTCTGCAAGAGACATATTAATAATTTTTATGTTTATTTTAAAGAGTTAATGTGAAATGTACTTGAGCTTGTATTATATCATTGTCTTATTCAAGGAAATTCCTTATCTTTTAAAAGTGTTTTAGGAGAGAAACAGAAGGCATTCCTTTAAGCTTGAAGGTGGTTTCCTATCTGTGTAGGGATGAATTGTCTGCGACACTGTGCTTTACAGCAGTACTAGAAGGAGAAGTAGGACCTGCAGGTTTCTTCACAGCTCTCCTAAGAGCAGAGCTGCTGTTTGTCAGTGTTTGCACCTGCATGAGCAGTGAAGGCTGCCTTAAACAATGCTGATCAACTCAATTCTATTCTTTGCATCCCCACCTCCTCCTCTTCCAGGGAAATCTGACTTCCCTGTCGCTCAGGATAACGATTCCCTGCAAGCATCACTGAGATCCAGAAAGTCACTGTAATTTCTTCAACAGTGTGATTCCCCAGCTGGGACTCTTGAATTTCTATAACCCCAAGGTTCCACGTTGGTGTGTTGAGCCCCTGCACCATTAAAATAAAAATCCTCTTACAAGACAACCTCATTACTTGACAGAATTAGGGAAGGCATGTCCCAAAATTAGTCAGACTTAGAAACCTATAATTTAACCCAGTGTTTCAACTAAAAAAAATAGGATTGCTTCACACTGGAAAGAACCCAGTCTGGACCTAAAAAAAACTTTCTACTGAGCCTAATGAAAATTGGGCAGAGGGTTAGTTAGGCAGCTTCCATTTTGTGTGACCTATGGGACAATAGGAAGATTTATTACCTTTTTAAAACTGAAATAAAATTGTTAGAGATGACTCACTTCAAATTTCTGGTGAATGCCTTGATAATTTGCTCTAATTAATGTACCATAGGTTTTCCTAACTTTTCTTTCATGTTTTCCTGTATTTTAGGTGATTTCCCAATTAATTATTTTTAGATTTCCTGACCTCAAAGCTCTTAATATAAGGAAGAAATCGTTTTTAAAAGATGTTTCCATGTTTACCTTCTCCCTTCCCCCATAGCAATGAATAGTCCTTATCTTTATTACTGGTCTCAATGTATAAATAGTAGTATGTACACATAAAAGTGTTAATTTGTAACATCGTGTTAGTGTGGAAAACCAGTTTTTTTTTTCTCATATTTTCATTGTTTATTTTTTAGTGCTAACAGGCATAAAGAAATGATTATCTTTTTCCTCACATCAATTACCTTTGATATTAGGTGGCATTTTAAAAGCTTGCTTTTTCAAGGTACCTCAAATAAAATTCAGTAGCAGGAAGGGGGCACAGAAAGGAAAACATTGGAAAGAGGATTTAAAAGTGTATCTAAGACATAAGGACTTCTATCTTATTTAGAAAATGTACTCCATATATTTTTTCTGTTTATCTTCATAAACATATATATTTATCCAAGATACAAGATTATATAAGTATATACATATAATCTTGTTTCCAGTTGGCATATGAGAGCAAGTTGGCATCTCCATGACATACACTATGCACATAAATGTGAATATATATGAGTATATATATGTACAAATTTATTTTTCATATGTGAATTTGTAACCATAGACCCATAATTGCATGGATATGTTTTGATCTAAATTATCATGTTAAAAATGATACTGCATTTATGTAAGTATGTATACTTGTATAAAATTTATTCTTAGTTGGCATCAGGCATAAAGTTAGCATCTGGTATGAACTTCTAAGTTTTCATTTACTGCTTTTTGTATATGCATAAGTGTTTGTGTGTACAAAGCATGAATATTAGAATATTAGAATGAATGTGTTGTTTTTTATTACTTCATGTAGTTCCTTTATAATGACTAAATAAAAGTGATCAGGTTATATAATTACTAAACTTATCATTCAAAAGTTAATTTTAGAAAGTAGTAAAGGGCTTTTTCACCATGCAAATCAAATGGCAGGGATCTGAGTATACATAGTGAGCTAGAAAGAAGATTTAACCATGTGGTAAAAGGAGTAAAATATTAATAAGATCACTACGATTTTGATGGAAATAGAGAACTTCTGTGTGTGTTTCAAGAAAATATCCACAAATTGATTAGTTTTTTATATTCACATATGCAAACTTGGGTCAGATTGTAGTTTATCATTAGCTTGTTTTTAATATATTCATTCTGAAATTAATTTTTTATTGTGTTGGCTATGAAGGTAG
>JAQZBX010037529.1:0-23760 GCA_029593785.1 Cabassous unicinctus | reverse complement strand
TTAAATTTATTACTTACACAGTTAAGAAAAAACAATAGTCTTGTAATGATTAAACAGCACATATGATCTCAATAATTATTCTAGAACATTTAAGCTTGTCAGGTTATTTAGATTTTAGTAAGAATACAAAAGTATACTGTAGGCAGAAACTGTTGCCCAAAGAATAGTTTAGGGTCTTGATGACTCTTTAGATAAAAAATTAAAGCTTAACTACAAGTCTATTATAAAGTTTTAACCGCAATCCTAGTTTATCTAATCTTAGACATCAGAATAGGAACTACTAAGTCACCAGTTACTGTTCCATAAAAAGTTTACATCCTGTTGCCATGAAACTGAAAGTGCTTATCTAAAGTCAGTTATGCAGAGAATGCTTACGCTTGCCAAAAAATAGAATATAAAAACTGTGCTTATCTTGCAATAAAGTCAGTCGTTGATTCTCACTCAATTTGGTGTGTGAATCATCACTCTCGCAAACTCCCTTAACCACCTTCAGTCTGCTCCCTTGTGCCTCGGCTGGACCGCGACACTTACCATTCAAACTTGAAGTATGTAGTGCATTCACAGAGAGATAAGTGAAACCAGTGTTTTGAAGTTGTTTGTAAAAGAATACACATGCAATTCAGGCAATGAAACAAGTTTTTTTTTGGTTTTCTAAAGCAAAGAACTCAATGCATTCAGTCAATATTAGGGAAAAGCAGAGTTTTCAAGTTTATTGTAATTGAAAACACATGTATAGCATTGTAAGAAAAAAGAATCTTACTTAGATTTCCAAAGTGATGAAGCGGCAACTTTGGCACAGTAAAAACAGTGTTTTGCCATTCATTGTATTTGAAAACAAGTGCATAGCTGCCAGTGTAATGAGCATATTGTGTAGTTTTGGAAACTGAAGAAAGCAGTGTTTTGGCATAGTATTAGGTAAAAGCAGTGTTTCTACCTTGATAATGAGTGAAAGCAAGCACCTAGCAGCCAAATAAACAATTATCTTACTTAACTTTCAAAGTTGAATTAACTGCTTCATTAGAGCCTGTTACAGAAAACCCGTGTTTTGAAGATGAATTTAAGTGAAAACACAGGCATAGCACAATTAAAAGGCAAATATTATTTAGTTTGTAAAGTGAAGAAACCATTGCATTGGCTTAGCCTTATGTAAAAGCTGGGTATTTATATGTGTTTGAAGCAAGGGCATAGCAACCCAACAAACAATAATCTTACTTAACTATCAAACTTGAAGCAACTATGCATTCACTGAGAGTTATGTGAAACCAGTGTCTTGAAGTTGTTTGTAAATGAATACACATGCAAATCAGCCAATGAAACAAGTTAATTTTTTTATTTTCTAAATTTAAAAGTCAATGAATTCAGCCAAGTTTAGGGAAAGTGGTGTTTTCAAGTTGATTGTAATTGAATACACATGTATAGCACTGTAAGAAAAAAGAATCTTACTTAGATTTTGAAAGTGAGGAACCGGCAGCTTTCCCATACTAAAAGCAATATTTTGACATTCACTGTAAGTGTGAATATGTGCATAGCTGCCAGTGTAATGACTATACTGCTTAGTTTTGAAAACTGAAGAAACCAGTGATTTGGCATAGTATTAGGTAAAAGCAGTGTTTCTACATTGATAATGAGTGAAAGGAAGTGCACAGCAGTCAAACAATCAAGTATCTTACTTAACATTCAAAGTCGAATTAACTGCTGCATTCATTCTTTCTAGGGGAAACCAGTGTTTGAATATGAATTTAAGTGAAAAAACAGGCATAGCCGCAAAAAAATACATATCTTATTTAGTTTTGTAAAGTGAAGAAACCCCTGCATTTGCTTAGCCTTAGGGAAAAGCTTGGTGTGTTGACATGTGAGTGAAAGAAAGGGCATAGCATCTAAATGAACAAGAATGATACTTACCTTTCAAACTTGAAGTAACTACTGCATTCAGAGAGAGTTAGATGAAAGCAGTGTCTTATAGTTGACTTTAAATGTATACACATGCAATTCAGCCAATGAAACAACTTTCTTTTTTGGTTTTCTAAAGCAAAGAACTCAAAGCATTCAGCCAACATTAGGGAAAAGCAGTGTTTTCAAGTTGATTGTAATTGAAAACACATGTAATAGCGTTTTAAGAAACAAGAATTTTACTTAGATTTCCAAAGTGAGGAACCGGCAGCTTTGGCATATTAAAAGGGGTGTTTTGACATTCTTTGTAAGTGAAAACAAGTGCATAGCTGACAAAGTAATGAGTATATTGCTTAGATTGGAAAACTGAAGAAACCAGTGTTTTGGAGTAGTATTAGGTAAAAGCAGTGTTTCTAACTGGATAATGATAGAAAGCAAGCAAATAGCAGCCAATCAAACAAGTACTTACTTAAATTTCAAAGTTGAAATAACTGCTGCATTCACAGCCTGTTACAGGAAAACTGTGTTTTGAAGATGAAATTAAGTGAAAACACAAGCATAGCAGCAAATACAACCTAAAGCTTATTTAGTTTGTAAAGTGAAGAAACCACAGTAGTGGCTTAGCCTTATGTAAAAGCTGTGTGTTGACATGTGAGTGAAACCAAGGGCATAGCAGCCAAACAAACAAGAAACTTACTTACCTTTCAAACTTGAAGTAATGACTGCATTCACAGAAATTAAGTGAAATCAGTGTCTTGAAGTATTTGTAATTGAATACACATGCAAACCAGCCAATGTAACAAATTTATCTATTGCTTTTCTAAAACAAAGTACTCAATGCATTCAACCAAGTTTAGGGAAAAGCAGTGTTTTCAATTTGATTGTAATTGAAAACACATGTATAGCATAATAGGAAAGAAGAACCTTACTTAGAATTTAAAGTGAGGAACTGGCAGCTTTCGCATAGTAAAAGCTGTGTTTTGCCAAGGACTGTAAGTGAAAACAAGGGCATAGCTGCCAATGTAATGAGTATATTAGTTAGTTTTTAAAACTGAAGAAACCAGTGTTTTGGCATAGTATTCGGGAAAAGCAGTGGTTTTCATTGATAATGAGGGAAATCTAGTTCATAGCAGCCAATCAATCAAGTATCTTACTTAACTTTCCATGTTGAATTAACTACTGCATTCAGTGCCTGTAAGGGGAAATCAAAGTTTTGAAGATGAATTTAAGTGAAAACACAGGCATAGCAGCAAACAAAAGAGAAATCTTATTTAGTTTTTTAAAGTGAAGAAACCACTGCATTGTCTTAGCCTTAGGGAAAATCTGTGTGTTGACTTGTGAGTGAAAGCAAGGGCATAGCAGCCAAACAAACAAGAATGTTACTTACCTTTCAAACTTGAAGTAACTATTGCATTCAGAGAGAGTTAGGTGAAACCAGTGTCTTGTAGTTCATTGTAAATGAATACACATGCAAATCAGCCAATGAAACAGATATTTTTTGGTTTTCTAAAGCAAAGAACTCAATGCATTCCGCCAACGTTAGGAAACACAGTATTTCCAAGTTGATCGTAACTGAAAACACATGTATAGCATAGTAAGAAACAAGAACCTTGCTTAGATTTTAAAGTGAGGAACCGGCAGCATTGGCAGAGTGAAAGCAGTGTTTTTCCAAGGACTCTAAATGAAAACAAGGGCAAAGCTGCCAATGTAATAAGTATATTGCTTAGTTTTTAAAACTAAAGAAACAAGTGTTTGGCATAATATTAGATAAAAGCAGTGTTTTTACGTTGATAATGAGTGAAAACAAGCTCATAGCAGACAAACAACCAAGTATCTTACTAAACTTTAAAAGTTGAATAACGGCTTCACTCACTGCCTGTTAGGAGAAACCAGGGTTTTGAAGATGAATTGAATTGAAAACACAGGCATAACAGCAAGTAAAAGACAAACCTTGTTTAGATTTTTAAAGTGAAGGAACCACTACATTAACTTAGCCTTAGGCAAAAGCGGTGTGTTGACATGTGAGTGAAAGCAAGGGCAAAGCAGCCAAACAAACAAGAATATTACTTATCTTTCAAACTTGAATTAACTATTGCTTTCACAGAGAGTTAGGTAAAAGCAGTGTCCTAAAGATATTTTTAAATGAATACACATGCAAATCAGCCAATGAAACAAGTTCCTTATTTGGTTTTCTAAAGGAAAGAACTCAATGCATTCAGCCAACGTTAGGGAAAAGCAGTGTTTCCAAGTTGATTGTAATTGTAAACATATGAATAGCATTGTAAGAATCAAGAATATTACTAATATTTCAAAAGTGAGGACCCAGCAGCTTTGCCATATTAAAAGCAGTGTTTTAACGTTCATAGTAATGAAAACAAGTGCATAGCTGCAAATGTAATGACTTTATTGCTTAGTTTTGAAAACTGAAGAAACCAGTGTTTTGGCATTGTATTAGGTAAAAGCAGTGTTTCTACGTTAATAATGAGTAAAAGAAAGCACAGAGCAGCCAAACAAACAAGTATCTCACTTAACATTCAATATTGAATTAATTGCTACATTCACAGCCTGTTACGAGTACCAGTGTTTTGAAGATGATTCTAAGTGAAAACAAAGGCAAAGCAGCCAATGAAAGACAAATTTTTTTTAGTTTCCTAAAGAGAAGAAACCACTGCATTGGCTTAGCTTTAGGTAAAACTGTATGTTGACATGTGAGTGAAAGCAAGGTCATAGCAGCCAAAGGAACAAGAAACTTACTTAACTTTCAAACTGGAAGTAACTACTGCATTTGCAGAGAGTTAGGTGAAACGAGTGTCTTGAAGTCGATTGTAAATGAATACACATGCAAATCAGCCAATGAAACAGTTTATTTTTTGGTTTTCTGTAGCAAAGAATTAAATGCATTCAGCCAATATTAGGGAAAAACAGTGTTTTCAAGTTGACTATAATTGAAAACACATGTATATCATTGTAAGAACTAAGAACCTTACTTAGGTTTTGAAAGGGAGGAACTGGCAGCTTTGACATATAAAAGCAGTGTTTTCAAAATCATTGTAAGTGAAAACAAGTGCATAGCTGCCAATTTAATGAGTATATTGTTTACTTTTGAAAACTGAAGAAACCAGTGGTTTGGCATAGTATTAGGTACAAGCAGTGTGTTTACGTTGATAATGAGTGAAAGCAAGCCCATAGCATCCAAACAAACAAGTATCTCACTTAAGTTTCTTAGTTGAATTAACTGTTGCATTCACATCCTATATAAGGAAACCAGTGTTTTGAAGATGAATATAAGTGAAAACATAGGCATAGAAGACAATAAAATACAAATCTTATTTAATTTTGTAAAGTGAAGAAACCACTGCATTGACTTAGACTTAGGTAAAAAATGTGTCTTGGCATGTGAGTGAAAGCAAGGGCATAGCAGCAAAAGAAGCAAGAATCTTACTTAGCTTTCAGACTTGAAGTAACTACTGCATTCACAAAGAGTTAGTTGAAACCAGTGTCTTCAAATTGTTTGTAAATGAATGCACATGAAACCAGCCAATGAAACATGTTTCTTTTTTGGTTTTCTAAAGCAAAGTACTCAATGCAATCATGCAACATTTGGGAAAGGCCATGTTTTCAAGTTGATTGTAATTGAAAACACATATATAGCATTGAAGGAACAAGAATCTTACTTAGATTTCAAAAGTGAGGACCCGGCAACTTTGACATAGTAAAAGCAGTGTTTTGACATTCATAGTAAGTGAAAACTAGTGCATAGCTGCCAATGTAATGAGTATATTGCTTAGTTTTGAAAACTAAAGAAACCAGTGTTTGTCATTGTATTAGGTAAAAGCAGTGTTTCTACCTTGATAATGAGTGAAAGCTAGCATATAGCAGTGAAACAAAACAAGTATCTTACCTACCTTTCAAAGTTGAATTAACTGCTGTATTCACAGCCAGTTATGGGAAACTAGTGCATTGAAGATGAATTTAAGTGAAAACACAGGCGTAGCAGCAAATGAAAGACAAATCTTATTTAGTTTTCTAAAGAGGAGAAACCACTGCTTTGGCTTACCCTTAGGTAAAATTTGTGTGTTGACATGTTAGTGAAAGTAAGGGCATAGCAGCTAAAGAAACAAGAATCTTACTTACCTTTCATACTTGAAGTAACTACTGCATTCACAGAGAGATAGGTGAAACCAGTGTCTTAAAGTTGATTGTAAATGAATACACATGCAAATCAGTCAATGAAACATGTTTCTTTTGGTTTTCTAAAGGAAAGACCTCAATGCATTCAGCCATCATTTTGGAAAAGCAGTGTTTCCGAGTTGATTGTAAATGAAACCACATGGATAGCATTGTAAAAAACAAGAATCTTACTTAGATTTTGAAAGTGAGGAACCGGCAGCTTTGGCATTGTAAAAGCAGTGTTTTGAAAATCATTGTAATTGAAAACAAGTGCATAGCTGCCAATTTAATGAGTATATTGCTTAGTTCTGAAAACTGAGGAAACCAGTGTTTCGGCATAGTATTAGGTAAAAGCAGTGTTTTTACTTTGATAATGAGTGAAAGCAAGTGCATAGCTGCCAAAAAAACAAGTATCTTACTTAACCTTAAAACTTGAGATAACTACTGTATTCACAGAGAGTTAAATGAAACCAGTGTCTTGAAGTTGTTTGTAAATAAATACACATTCAAATCAGCCAATGAAACATGATTCTTTTTTGGTTATCTAAAGCAAAGAAATCATTGCATTCAGCCAATGTTAGGGAAAACCAGTGTTTTCAAGTTGATTGTAATTTAAAACACATGTATAGGATTGTAAGAATCAAGAATCTTACTTCAATTTCCAAAGTGGGGAACCATAAGTTTGGCATAGAAAAAGCAGTGTTTTGCCAAGGAAAGAAGGTGAAAACAAGTGCATAGATCCCAATATAATGAGTATATTACTTCGTTTTTAAAACTGTAGAAATCAGTGTTTTGGCATAGTACTCGGTAAAAGCAGTATTTCTACTTTGATAATGAGTGATAGCAAGCGCAAAGCAGCCAAACAAATAAGTATCTTACTTGCCTTTCAAAGTTCAATTAACTGCTGCATTCAAAGCCTGGTCCAGGAAACCAGGGTTTTGATGATGAATTTAAGTTAAAACACAGGCACAACAGCATAATAAAAGACAAATCTTATTTAGTTACCATTAAAAATTTACTAATACACATACAAAATATTTGTTTGTTTGGTTCCTATGTGCTTGCTTTCACTCAATATCAATGTAAAAACAATGCTTTTACCTAATACTATGCCAAAACACTGGTTTCTTCAGTTTTCAAATCTAAGCAATATACTCAGTACATTGGCAGCTATGCACTTGTTTTCACTTACAATGAAAGGTAAAACCCTTCTTTTACTATCCCAAAGCTGCCGGTTTCTTTCTTTGGAAACCTAAGTAAGGTTCTTGTTTCTTACAATGCTATACATGTGTTTTCAATTACAATCACCTTGAAAACACTGCTTTTCCCAAACTTTGGCTGAATGCATTGAATTTTTGCTTTAGAAAACCAAAAAAGAAACTTGTTTCATTGGCCGATTTGCATCTGTATTCATTTACGAACAATTTATAGACTGTGATTTCACCTAACTCTCTGTGAATGCAGTGGTTACATTAAAGTTTGAAAGGTCAGCAAGATTCTTGTTTTTTTGGGCGCTATACCGATCCTTTCAGTCACATTTCAACACTCAGTTTTACCTAAGCCTAAGCCAATGCAGTGGTTTCTTCACTTTACAAAACTAAATTAGATTTGTCTTTTATTTGCTGCTATTCCTGTGTTTTCACTTAAATTCATCTTCCAAACCCTGGTTTCCCCTAACCAGCTGTGAATGGAGCAGTTAATTCAACTTTGACAGTTAAGTAATATACTTGTTTGTTTGGATGCTATGTACTTGCTTAAACTGAGTATCTATGTAAAAACCCTGCTTTTACCTAATACTATGCCAAAACACTGGTTCCTTCAGTTTTCAAAGCCAAGCAATATACTCATTACATTGGCAGCTAAGATCTTGTGTACACTTACAATGAATGGCAAAACATGGATTTTACTATGCGAAAGCTGCTGGTTCATAACTTTGGATATCTAAGTTAAATTTATGTTTCCTACAATGTTATACATGTGTTTTCATGTGCAATCAACTTTAAAAGACTGCTTTTCCCTACGTTGGATGAATGCATTGAGTTCTTGCTTCATAAAACCAAAATGAAACTTGATCATTGGCTGATTTGCATGTGGTTTCATTCACAAACAATTTCAAGACACTGGTTTCGCTTAACTCTCTGTGAATGCAGTAGTTACTTAAAGTTTGAAAGGTAAATAAGATTCTTGTTTATTTGTCTGCTATGCCCTCTCTTTCACTCACAAGTCAACACAGAGCTTTTGCCTAAGGCTAAGCAAATGCAGTGGTTTATTCACTTTACAAAACTAAATAAGATTTGTCTTTTATTTCCTGCTATGCCAGAGTTTCCACTTACATTCATCTTCAAAACACTGGTTTCCTGTAACAGGCTGTGTTAATTAATTTGCAGTTAATTCAACTTTGAAAGTTAAGGACGATATTGTTTGTTCGGCTACTATGCCCTTGTTTTCACTCATTATCATTGTAAAAACACTGCTTTTACATAATACTATGCCAAAACACTGGTTTCTTCTGTATTCCCAACTAAACAATATACTCATTACATTGGCAGCTCTGCACTTGTTTTCACTTACAATGAATGTGAAAACACTGCTACCACTGCCAAATCTGCTGGTTCCTCACTTTTGAAATCTAAGTAAGACTCTTGTTTCTTACAATGCTATACAGGTGTTTTCAATTACAATCAACTTAAAAACACTGCTTTTCCTAAAGTTGGCTGAATGCATTGAGTTCTTTGCTTTAGCAACCAAAAAAGAAACTTGTTACATTGGCTGATTTTCATGTGTGTTTATTTACTTTCAACTTCAAGACACTGGTTTGACCAATCTCTCTGTGAATGCAGTAGTTACTTCAATTTTGAAAAGTAAGTAAAATTCTTGTTTGGTTGGCTGCTATGCCCTTGCTTTCACTCACATGTCAACACACATGTTTTGCCTAAGGCTAATCCAATGCAGGGGTTTCTTCACTTTACAAAACTGAATAAGATTTGTCTTTTATAGCTGCTATCCCTGTGTTTTCACTTAAATTCATCTTCAAAACACTGGTTTCCCGAAACAGGCTATCAATGCAACTGTTAATTCAACATTGAAAGTTAAGTAAGATACTTGTTTTTTGGGGTGGTATGCACTTGCTTCCACTCATTATCAATGTAAATACACTGCTTTAACTTAATAGTATTTCAAAACACTGTTTTCTTCCGTTTTCAAAACTAAGCAATATCCTCATTACATTGGCAGCTATGAACTTGTTTTCAGTTCTAATGAATGTCAAAACAATTATTTCACTGTGCCAAATCTGCTGGTTCCTCACTTTCAAAATCTAAGTAAGATTCTTGTTACTTACAATGTTGTACATGTGTTTTCCATTACAATCCACATGAAAACACTGCTTTTCCCTTACTTTGGTAGAATGCATTGAATTCTGTGCTTTAGAAAACCGAAAAAGAAAGTTGTTTCATTGCCAAATTTGCACGTGTATTCATTTACAAACAACTTCAAGACACTGGTTTCACCTAACTCTCTGTGAACGCAGTAGTTACTTGAAGTTTGAAAGTTAAATAAGATTCTTGTTTGTTTGGCTGCTTTCTATCACATATCAACACACAGCTTTTGCCTAAGTCTAAGCCAATGCAGCTGTTTCTTCACTAAAAAAACAAAATCAGATTTGTCACTTATTTGCTGCTATGCCCGTGTTTTCACTTAAATTTATCTTCAAAACCTGTTTTCCCGTATCCACCTGTGAAAGCACCTGTAAATTCAATTTCGAAAGTTTATTAAGATACTTGTTTGATTGGGTGGTATGCAGTTGCCTCCACTCATTATCAATGTAAAAACACTGCTTTTTCCTAATACTATGCCAAAACACTGGTTTCTTCACTATTCCCAACTAAACAATATTCTCATTACATTGCCAGCTCTGCACTTGTTTTCACTTACAGTGAATGTCATACTACTGCTTTTACTATGCCAATTTGCCGGTTCCTCATTTTCTAATTCTAAGTAAGATTCTTGATTGTTACAATGCTACACATGTGTTTTCAATTACAATCAACTTGAAAACACTGCTTTTCCCTAATGTTGGCTGAATGCATTGAGTTCTTTGCTTTAGAAAACCAGAAAAGAAACTTGTTTCATTGGCTGAATTGCATGTGTATTCATTGACAATCAAATTTTAGACACTGTTTCACCTGACTCTCTTTGAATGCATTAGTTATTTCAAGTTTGTAAGGTGAGTAAGATTCTTGTGTGTTTGGCTGCTATGCCCTTCCTTTCTCTCACATGTCATTACACAGCTTTTACCCAAGTCTAAGCCAAGGCGGTGGTTTCTTCATTTTACAAAAATACGTAAGATTTGTCTCTTATTTGCTCCTTGGCCTGTGTTTTCACCTAAATTCATCTTCAAAACTCTGGTTTTCTGTAACAGTCTATGAATGCAGCAGTTAATTCAATTTAGAAAGTTAAGTAAGATCCTTGTTTGTTTGCCTGCAATGTGCTTGCTTTCACTCATTATCAAAATAAAAACACTGCTTTTAGCTAATACTATACCAAAGCACTAGTTGTTTCAGTTTCAGAACTAAGCAATATACTCATTACATTGGCAGCTATGCACTTGTTTTCACTTACAATGAATGGGAAAACACTGCTTTTACTATGCGAAAGCTGCCTGTTCCTCACTTTGGAAATCTAAGTAAGATTCTTGATTCTTAAAATGCTGCACATGTGTTTTCAATTACAATCAACTTGAAAACACTGCCTTTCCCTAATGTTGGCTGAATGCATTGACTTTTTTGCTTTAGAAAACCAGAAAAGAAACTTGTTTCCTTGGCTGATTTGCATGTGTATTCATTTACAAACAACTTAAAGACACTGGTTTCACCTAACTCTCTGTGAATGCAGTAGTTACTTCATTTATTTTAAGAAAAGATAGATCCCTGTTTGTTGAGTTGCTATGCCCTTGCTTTCACTCACATGACAACACACAACTTTTGCCTAAGGCTAAGCCAATGCAGTGGTCTCTTCAGTTTACAAAACTAAATAAGATTTGTATTTTATTTGCTGTTATGCCCGTGTTTCACTTAAATTCACCCTCATAACACTAGTTTCCCGTAACAGGCTCTGAATGCAGGAGTTAATTCAACTTTCAATGTTAAGTAACATACTTGTTGGCTTGGCTGCTATTCGCTTGATTTCACTCATTATCAATGTAAAAACACTGCTTTTACCTAACACTAACCCAAAACACTGTATTCTTCAATTTTCAAAACTAAGCAATATACTCAGTACCTTGGCAGCTATGCCCTTGTTTTCCCATACAATGAATGGCAATACACTGCTTTTACTATGCTAAAGCTGCCAGTTATTCACTTTTGAAATCTAAGTAAAATTCAAGTTTCTTTCCAAGCTATACATGGGCTTTCAATTCCAATCAACATGAAATCACTGCTTTTCCCTAACGTTGGCTGAATGCATTGAGTAATTTGCTTTAGACAACCAAAAAAGAAAATTTTT
Source organism: Cabassous unicinctus (assembly GCA_029593785.1). NCBI lineage: Eukaryota > Metazoa > Chordata > Mammalia > Cingulata > Chlamyphoridae > Cabassous > Cabassous unicinctus. The sequence goes on along the minus strand of JAQZBX010037529.1, from coordinate 12,195 downwards.
CAATTGCTGATTTTCCTATGTCTTCATTTAAAAACAACTTCAAGACACTGGTTTCACCTAACTCTCTGTGAATGCAGTAGTTACTGCAAGTTTGAAAAGTAAGTAAATTCTTGTTTGTTTGACATCTTTGCCCTTGCTTTCACTCACATGTCAACACACAGCTTTTGCTTAAGGCAAGCCAATTCAGTGGTTTCTTCACTTTCCAAATTAAATAAGATCTGTCTTTTACTTGCAGCTATGCCTGTGATTTCACTTAAATTCATCTTCAAAACACTGGTCACCTGTTACAGGATATGAATGCAATGCATAATTCAACTTTGAAAGTTATGTAAGGTACTTCTTTGTTTGGCTGCTATGCCCTTGCTTTCACTCTTTATCAATGTAGAAACACTGCTTTTACCTAATACTATGCCAAAACACTGGTTTCTTCAGTATTCAAAACGCAGCAATATACTCATTAATTGGCAGCTATGTCCTTCTTTTCACTTACAATTCTTGGGAAAACACGGCTTTTACTATCCCAAAGCTGCTCGTTCCTCCCTTTGGGAATCTAAGTAAGATTCTTGATACATACAATGCTATATATGTGTTTTCAATTACAATCAACGTGAAAACACTGCTTTTTCCTAACGTTTGCTGATACATTGAGTTCTTTGCTTTAGAAACCAAAAAAGAAACTTGTTTCATTGTCTGATTTGCATGTGGTTTCATTTACAATCAACTGCAAGTCATTTGTTTCACCTAACTCTCGGTGATTGAGAAAGATATTTCAAGTTTGAAATGTATGGAAGATTCTTGTTTGTTTGACTGCTATGCCCTTGCTTTCACTCACATGTAAACACACAGGTTTTGCCTAAATCTAAGCCAATGCAGTGGCTTCTTCACTTTATAAAACTAAATAACTTTTTTCTTTTATTTGTTGCTATGCCTCTGTATTCACTTAAATTCATTTTTAAAACACTTGTTTCTGCCAGCAGGCATTGAATACAGCAGTTAATTCAACTTTAAAAGTAAATAAGATACTTGTTTCTTTGGTTTCTTTGCACTTGCTTTCACTCACTATCAATGTAAAAACACTGCTCTTACAGAATACTATGCCAAAACACTGGTTTTCTCAGTGTTCAAAACTAAGAAATATACTCCTGCCCTGGCAGCTAAGCACTAATTCTCACTTACAATGAATGGCAAAACATTACTTTTACTATGGCAAACCTGCCAGTTCCTCACTTTCAAAATCTAAGTGAGATTCTTGTTTCTTACAGTGCTATACTTGTGTTTTCAACTACAATCAACTTGAATACACTGCTTTTCCCTAATGTTGCTGAATGCATTGAGTTCATTGTTTCAGAAAACCAAAAAAGAAACTTGTTTCATTGGCTGATTAGCATGTGTATTCACTTACAAACAACTTCAAGGCACTGGTTTCACCTATCTCTCTGTGAACGCAGTAGTTCCTTCTAGTTTGGAAGGTAAGTAAGGTTCTTGTTTGTTTGGCTGCTATGCCCCTGCTTTCATTCACAGATCAACACACTGCTTTTACCTAAGGCTAATCCAATGCATTGGGTTCTTCACTTTACAAAACTAAATAAGATTTGTCTTTTATTTGTGGCTATGCCTTTGTTTTCACTTAAAATCATCTTCCAAAAGCTGGTTTCCCCTCACAAGCTGTGAATACAGCAGTTTATTCAACTTTGAAGTTACATAAGATACTTGTTGCTTTGGCTGCTATGTGCTTGCTTTCACTCATTATCAATGTAGAAACACTGCTTTTACCTAATACTATCCCAAAACACTGGTTTCTTCAGTTTTCAAAACTAAGCAATATACTCATTTCATTGGCAGCTATGCATTTGTTTTCACTTACAATGAATGTCAAAACATTGCTTTTACAATGCCAAAGCTGACGGTTCCTCACTTTCAAAATCTAAGTAAGATTTTTGTTTCTTACAGTGCTATACATGTGCTTCCAACTACAATCAACTTGAAAACACTGATTTTCCCTAACGTTGGCTGAATGCATTGAGTGCTTTGTTTTAGAAAACCAAAAAAGAAACTTGTTTCTTTGCTGATTTGCATGTGTATTCATTTACAAACAACTTCAAGACTCTTGTTTCACCTATCTTTCTGTGAATGCAGTAGTTACATCAAGTTTGAAGGGTAAGTATCATTCTTGTTTATTTCACTGCTATGCCCTTGCTTTCACTCTCATGTCAACACACAGCTTTTGCCTAAGGCTAAGCCAATGCAGTGGTTTCTTCACTTTACAAACATAAATAAGATTTGCCTTTTATTTGCTGCTATGCCTGTGTTTTTACTTAAATTCATCTTCAAAACACTGGTTTCCTGTAAAAGGCTGTGAATGCAGCAGTTAATTCAACTTTGAAAGTTAAGTAGGATACTTGTTTGTTTGGCTGCTATGTGCTTTCTTTCACTCATTATCAGTATAAAAACACTTATTTTGCCTAGTACTATGCTGAAACACTGGTTTCTTCAGTTTTCAAACCTAAGCAGTATACTCATTACATTGGCAGCTATGCACTTGTTTTCATTTACAATGCTTGGCAATACACTGCTTTTACTATGGCAAAGATGCCGCTTCCTCACTTTGGAAATCTAATTAAGATTCTTGTTTCTTAAAATGTTATACATGTGTTTTCAATGACAATCAACTTGGAAACACTTCTTTTCCCTAACTTTGATTGAATGCATTGATTTTTTTTTGTTTTTATTTTGAAAAATATTTTATTATACTTTTTTATATAATATCCTTTCAGTCATTCATATTTGTTTTTTTACAAACACCATGATATGTTTTAGTTATTATCAATTCGTTTTGAAGAATTTTTATTTTATTAATTTTTTTATTGTTCATAAAAATCAATATTTTTCACTGTACATACCAATATTTGTAAAATGATTAATAAATTCATTTGCATATATGTGCATTTTCTTACATAAAAGTTATTTTATATATATATGTTTTTAAAGGTGCTTAGATTACATAATTATTACTCAGAAATTACAGGGATTCCCATGTTCCCCACCTCCCACACCTCCCACAACATCCCACACCAATATCTTTCATCAGTGTGGGACATCACCTGCAATTAATATACACATCCTGGGGCTTTGCTACCAAACATAGACCGCATTTCACATCATAGACAACCCTCTTTCCCACACAGTTCTAAGTGATATATGCTGATGTAAAATGGCCTACATCTTTTGCCACAATGCCACTCATGACAACCCCCAAGTCCCAAAAAGCCCCTGTATTTCAACTGCCTCTCCCCTCCCTGGTCCAAAAATGTCCAGTGGCCACTGTCTCCACCTCACTGTTACAATTTCATCCATTTCTTCAATCACAATATACAACAGAACACCACCAAGTCCATTCTAGTCCATAGGTCTTCCCCCAATCCTGTGGGGTTTGGGATGGTGATGTCCATTCCACTTCCAAGTGAGAGAAGGTTTATATTCCATGGATATGGTGGACTGGATTATCCTGCCTGCAACTGCAGGCCCTCTCCATTCCCAGGGATGGCCGTTACCCAAAGTCGTCTCCTCGCCAGGTGACTTGGATGAGTCCATTGAGCTATTGGATAGTCGTTGCAGGTGCACCAAGATTGCAGGAACAGCTGGCACATAGGTACGCCAGAGACTCCAGTCTCTGGAAGTACTCCTAAAAACTCAAGCATCACATATATGTTTGAACAGAAGGGACTGATGGACCATGTGCAGGAAGGAATTATTTGAGTCTGACTCTGTCACCCTCAGGAGCACAGATTCCAAAGAGGAGCCCACTAATAAGGCATCAATCTCTGGGGCTATCCCCACTTACATAGGACCTGGGTGTTTCCAGAGCCCTCAGGAGCACCTCTGTGTGGGGTGATATCCACTTTCGTGTTCTATGAGATCCTACTGAGGTTTGCATAAGCATTAAATCTGGGATGACCTCCCAAATCTCTTTGAAGTCTCTTAACCACATAAACTCTTTTTACTCTTTCCCCCATTTATTCAAGTTTTTTTCTGATCATGTTGCCACGTGGCACTTGGTATTAATGTCTCGTTGCTAGGGAGGCTCATCTCCAGGAGTCATGTCCCACGTTGGGGGGAAGGTAATGCATTCAAATGCTGAGTTTTGCTTAGAAAGAGGCCACATTTGAGCAACAAGGAGGCTCTCACATGGCAACCCTTAGGCAAATCATAACAGTAGGTTAACTTTCAATTACATGAGCAATGACCCATAAGACTAGTCCTCAATAACAGGAACCCATCAGTAGGCCATCCTCTTTGGCCAGACACTGCTTCTGCACTCAGGGGACTGCTGTTGCTCCCTTGGAGAAGGTGGCAGAGTTCTCCAGGCTGGGAATTCAGATTCCCTCAGTTATGGAATGATTGTCTGCCCTCTGTGACCATGCCTCATCGCTTGATCATTTGAACAATTCTATATATCTTTCATGTATATTCAGATGAACTTACTCCCATGAATCCCACATCCCAGACACCCCCCACCAATGAACTTTGACTGTCCCCATTGTAACCCTTCTGTGATCCAAACCTTTCCTGAACATGAAGCCCATATAATAATGAAATAAAATTAATAGGAAAAAGAAATAATAATAAGCTTAAATGCAAGAGATAAGTACAAGGAAGCTCAGAAGAAGAAAAAAAGAATTTAAACTAAGAATAAAATATAATTAGTGGATTGGGACATTCAAAAAGATAGGAAAAAATTTTAAAAAAATCTTTTTTTTTAAATTATTCTTTTGTCCTTTTACCACTGCATTATCGGATGTCCAGTGTCCCGTGATACCTTGGCCCTCTCATTCCCCAGTGTCTCCTAAATTTTCATTTAATTTTCAAAGAAGTTTTAGGTCACAGCAGAGTCACACACGGAATACTAAAGACTCCCACATACCCAACCTCCCTTCCCCTTCCCCTACCCATATTAAACCTTTTTTTAAATGGATGTTAGTATTTTTATAACAGTTATACAGATAGTAAAGTATAGCAAATAAACATTGTTGATGGTTTACAGTATAGTTTACAGTATAGTTTACAATTTAGACTGTATAGTTTAATAATTTTTGATGATATTTACCATGTCCTGGGTCCATTATTGTAAGGCAATGAAAAACATTTCCCGTGTCCACTAAATATCCCATTGGATCTTAACTGTTCCTTCCACTCCATCTCCCTCTGGCATAAGACACCCTGCAGTCTTGACTCATGGAATGACAAGATTCATAGTTACATGCCCTTCCTAATCTACCCATCTGTCAGTCATGCATCACCAAACCCAGTAATATCACTACCCATCTATCCTATCCTTCAATATGTAACTATACTCTTTCCCTTTACCATAGATTAAGTCCATATGGGTGATGGCTCAACGCCTACTCTTCTTTTTCTCTCCCTTGTTAACCTATCTTTCATAAAACTGTTCTCAGTGAATGCTCTCTTTCCTCAGTTCAAATCAGTGAGATCATATACTGTTCATCCTTCAATGCCTGGCTTGCTTCACTCAACAAATTGTCTTCAAGATTCATCCAAGTTATTCCGTGTGTTAGCACTTTATTCCTTCTTACAGCTGAGTAATATTCCATTGTATGTATGTGCCACATTTTGTTTATCCATTCATCTATTGATGGTCACCGAGGCTGATTCCATCTTTTGGCAATGGTGAACAATGCTGCTATGAGAATTAGTGTGCATATATCTGATCGTGTCTTTGCTTTCAGTTCTTATGGGTATATGCCCTGCAGTGGAATTGCTGGATCATATAGAAGATCTATTGTTAGTTTTCTGAGGAACCGCCAAACTGTCCTCCACAGTGGCTGGACCCTTCCACAATCCCACCAGCAGTGGATGAGAGTTCCTATTCCTCCACATTCTCTCCAACACTTAGAGTCTGCTGTTTTTTTAATAGCTGTCATTCTGATGGGTGTCAGATAGTATCTCATTGTAGTTTTGATTTGCATTACACTGATAGCAAGCAAAGTCGAGCATTTTTTCATATACTTTTTAGTAATTTGCATTTCTTCCTTTGAGAAGTGTCTTTTCAGGTGACTTGTCCATTTTTTAAATGGATTGTTTGTCTTTTTATTTTCAAGGTGGAGGTTTTCTTTATATATGCAGGATATTAGGCTCTTATAAGATATATGGTTACCAAATATTTTCTCCCATTGGGTAGGCTACCTTTTTATTTTCTTAATAACTTCCTTTGAGGTGCAGAAGTTTTTAATATTGAGGAGATCCCATTTATATATTTTTTCGTTTCCTGCTCGTGCTTTGGCTGTGAAGTTCATGAAACCATTTCCTATTAGAAGGTCCTGTAGATGCTTTCCTACAATATCTTCCAAGGTCTTTATGGTTTTGTCTCTTATATTTAGATCTTTGATCCATCTTGAGTTAATTTTTGTATAAGATATGAGATGGTATTCTCTCATTCGTTTGGAAATGAATATCCAGTTCTCCAAGCACCACTTGTTAAAGAAGCCATTCTCTCCCAACTGAGTGGGCTTGGTAGCCTTGTTGAATATCAGATGACTGTATATGCGAAGATCTATATCAGAACTCTCATTTCAGTTCCATTGGTCAGTAGGTCTATCCTTGTGCCAATACCATGCGGTTTTGATCACTGTAGATTTGTAGTATGATTTAACGTCAGGTAATGTGATACCTCCAACTTCATTTTTCTTTTTCAATATGTCTTTGGCAATTCGGGGCCTATTAACTTTCCTAATATATTTCGTGGTTAATTTTTCCAGTTCCTTAAAAAATACAGTGTTGGTTTTTATTGGGGTTGCATTAAATCTGTAGATTAGTTTGGGTAGGATAGACATCTTGAAGGAGTTTAGTCTTCCTATCCATGAACAGGGAATATATTTCCATTTATTTAAGTCTTCTATGATTTCCTTTAACAGTGTTGCTTAGTTTTCTGTATATAAGTACTTTATATCTTTAGTTAAATTTATTCCTAGGTATTTCATTCTTTTAGTTACTATTGTAAATGGCATATTTTTCTTGAATTCTTCCACTGATTGCTCATTATTGATGTACAGAAATGTTACTAATTTTTGAGCATTGATCTTATAGGCTGCAACATTACTGAATTCCTTTATAAGTTCTAGAAGCTATGTTGTAGATTTCTCTGGGCTTTCGATGTATAGGATCATGTCGTCTGCAAATAATGAAATTTTTACTTCTTCTTTTCCAATCTGGTTGCCTTTTATAGCCTTTTCTTGCCTCAGTGCTCGAGCAAGTACTTCTAGGGCAATGTAATTAGGAGTGGTGATATTGGGTGTCCTTGTCTTTTTCCCGATCTCAGAGGGAAGGCTTTTCAGATTTCAACATTGAAGATGATGATAGCTTTGGGTTTTTCATATATACCCTTTATCATATTCAGAAAGTTTCCTTCTATACCTATCTTTTCCAGTGTTTATATCAGAAAAGAGTGCTGTATTTTGTCAAATGCTTTTTCTGCATCTATAGAGATAATCATGTGATTTTTCTCTTTCAGTTTGCTTATGTGGTGTATTACATTGATTTTATTTCTTATATTGGAACATCCTTGCATACCCGGGATGAAACTCACTTGGTCAATTTGTATAATCCTTTTGATATGTTGTTGAATGCGATTAGCAAGTATTTTCTTGAGGATTTTAGCATCTATGTTCACTGGAGAAATTGGTCTGTAATTTTCCTTTCTAGTGGTATCTTTGTTTGGTTTTGGTATGGGGGTAATGTTGGCATCATAGAATGAGTTAGGCAATATTACTTCTAATTCTATTTTTTGGAAGAGCTTAGGTAGAATTGGTATTATCTCTTTCCGAAATGTTTGGAAGAATTCAGCTGTGAAACCATCTGGTCCTGGGCTCTTCTTAGTTGGCAGGTTTTTAATGACTGAGTCTATCTCTTTACCTGTAAATGGACTGTTGAGTTCATAAATTTCTTCTTTCATCAATGTATGCTGTTTGTGCCTTTCTAGAAACTTGACCATTTCCTCTAAGTTATCATTCTTGTTGGCTTATAATTTTTCAAAGTATCCTCTTATGATACTCTTTATTTCGGTGGGGTCAGTGGTGACCCCTTGCTCATTCCTTATTTTGTGTATTTGCATCTGTTCTCTCTTTTTCTTTGTTAGTCTGGCTAACCGTTTGTCAATTTTATTGATATTCTTGAAGAACCAGCTTTTGGTTTTGTTAATTTTTTCTAGTGCTTTCTTATTCTCTATTTCATTTAGTTCTGCTCTGATCTTTGTAATTTCCTTCTTTCTACTTCCTTTAGGTTTAGTTTGTTGTTGTTTTACTAATTCCTCCAAGTGTGCAGTTAGGTCTTCAATTTTAGCTCATCCTCCTTTTATAATATATGTTTTTATGGCTATGAACTTTCCTCTCAGGACTGCTTTTGCTGCATCCTATAGATTTTGATATGTTTTGTTGTCGTTTTCATTAGATTCCAGGTAGTTCCTGATTTCTTTTGAGATTTCCTCCTGAAACCACTGTTTTTCTAAGAGTGTGTTGTTTAAATTCCATATCCTTGTGCCTAACCTGTTTCTCTGGCCCTTAGTGATTTCCAGTTTCATTCCATTGTGATCAGAAAAATTACTTAGTATAATCTCAATCTTTCTGAATTCTTTGAGAGTTGTTCTGTGGCCTAGCATGTGGTCTATCTTGGAGTAATATCCATGTGCACTTGAGAAGAATGTAAATCCTACTGTATTTGGGTGTAATGTTCTGTATATGTCTATTAAGTCTAGGTCCTCCAATATATTGTTGAGATTCTTTGTTTCTTTATTGATTCTCTGTCTAGATATTCTGTCTAATGATGATAATGGTGTATTAAAATCCCCTGCTATAATTGTAGAGGCATTTATTTCTCCACTTAGCTTTTCCGGAGTTTGCCTCACATATTTTTAGGCACCCCGATTAGGTGCATAAATGTTTATGAATGTTCTCTCTTCTTGAGAGGTTAACCCTTTTACGAATATATATTGACAACTTTCCCTCTTACAATAGTTTTGCATTTATAGTCTATTTTATCTGATATTAGTATAGCTACACCTGCCCTTTTATGGCTATTGGTAGCTTGTAAAATTTTTTTTCAGCCTTTTACTTTCAGCCTCCCTGAATCCCTGGGTTGAAGGTGGGTTTCTTTTAGACAGCATATAGATGGATCATGTTTCTTTATCCATTCTGCCAATCTGTGTCTCTTGAGTGGTGAATTTAATCCATTATCATTCAATGTTATTACTCGCAATGAATTTCTTGCTTCAGCCATAATTTCTCTGGATTAATGTATGTCATATGTTGTTTTGTTTCTGTTTTTTTTTTCTTTTTAGATGTTTTTAAACCCTCCTCCAAAACTCTCTCCCTTGATTTTTCCTTTCAACTTGTAGATCTTCCTTCAGTATTTCTTGAAGAGCTGGTTTCTTATTGACATACTCTCTTAATTTCTGTTTCTCTGTGACTATTTTGAACTCTGCATCATTTTTGAATGCCAGTTTTGCTGGATAGAGAATTTGTCGTTGGAAATTTTTTTCCTTTATGACTTTGACTATGTCATAAAACTGTCTTCTTTCCTCCATGGTTTCAGATGAGAAATCAGCACTTAATCTTATTGTGCTTCCCTTGTATGTGATGGGTTTCTTTTCTCTTGCTTCCTTGAGTATTTTCTCTTTGTCTTCAGCATTTGACATTTTGACAAGTATATGTCTTGGAGTTGGCCTGTTGGGATTTATACTGTTTGGAGTGTGCTTTGCTTCCTGGACCTGTACATCCATCTCTCTTAATAGGGTTGGTAAGTTTTCAGCCATTATTTCCTTCAACACTCCTTCTGATCCCTTTCCCTTCTCTTCTCCCTCTGGGATGCCCATGATGCATATGTTTGTGCGTTTTGTTTTATCAGTTAAATCCCTGTGTCCCTGCTGGATTTTTTCTTTTTTTTTGTCTATCTGTTTGACTATATGTTTGATTTCAGTTGTATTGTGTTTCACATCACTAATTCTTTCTTCTGCCTTTTCAAATCTGCTGTTATGTGACTCCAGCATCTTTTTTATTTCTTGGGTTGTGCCATTGATCACGATCATATCCGTTATCTTTTGTGTATGTGTACAATTTCGTCAGTATGTTCTCTCAGTGTCTTCTTCATATCCTTAATCTCTTCTTTCACTTCATTAAGATGGTTCATGATATTTGTTTTGGGATCTTTGATTAGTTATTCAATGTACTGCATATATTCCTGGATTTTAGTTTGTTCATTGGAGTGGCCCATGTCTTCTTGTTTCTCAGTGTGGTTTGTAATTTTTTGTTGCCCTCTAGTCATCATTTTATTTTGCTGGGTTTATTCAGTTGATTAGCTTCTCTCTCCTCTAGAGTTTTATTTAGGTGATGATTCTGTGTGTGTGTTAAGTTTTCTTTTTGACACTTTTTTTCTTGTTTTGTTTCCTTGCTTCTTTGTATGTTACCTTGAAGGGAAAAGATTAGTCCCAGAGGAATCAAAAGATGTAAGAATGGAAGAAGGATAATAGTTATAGTAATTAAAGTTAGTAGAGAGGCCAAATAAGAATTAGTGAAATGAATATTTATCTTGGGTATGCCGTGTAGAGTAATAGGAAAAAAAGTGGAGTACCTACAGTGGGCTGGGAAACCAAATAGAGTAATATGTATATAATGCTTTAGAAGGCTAAAATGATGAGGAGGGAGAGAAAGAGTAAAGAAAGAGCTAAAAGTAAAAGGCTAATATTAATTAAAGAAAGAAGAAAACAAAATAGATAGAATAGATGTTGACACCCTTAAGTTGTGGGCTAATGAAAAAGCATGAATTCTAAAAACCACAACAGAAAGAAGAAGGCAGAGAGATGAGGGAATGATAAGAGATAGCTTGTGATGCAATATCAGTCAATACAGAGAATGGGATATCAGTGAGGAAGAATCTCAGCAAAGAAGATCACCCCGTTCACTGAGGGGCCCATAAATAGGGTCATGGAAACTAATCGAGCCCTACTCACTTCCTTACCTCCCCAGGAGTCCTGAAGCGTTGATGTTTGTCAGTGCAGAGCAATAAAATTGGCTGACTCCACCCCCTCTGGGGCCAAGCCTTATATCAGTGGGCAGCTCTGTAAAACAAGTTTGCTCAACTGTTTTGCCTCTCCCCTCAGCCTGGCTCTGTTTTGAGGCAGCTTATCTACTCCCTAAAACTATGGTGGAGTCCAGGCAGCCAAATCCACAGAACTTAAACACCTCTCCATCTTCTGTCAAAGCCCTCCCTCCCTCAGAGTATGCTCCCACATACCAGCAGGCAGCGGGATTTGTGGATGTAGAATCCGAGGCATGAGCCAGCTCTTTTCTGTGTGGGCAGGGAACAGCCATCTGTGTTGACCACCACAGGCAGGCTCAAGACTCATGAATCTCCACTGGTCACTCCACATCATCGATCTGCCCACGGCTAGATGACCCAAGCTTCTCACTCCGTGCATCCACAACACAGACCCTCGGGCAGGACGGTGTCCACAGTCAGCCGTCCCTGGAGATCTGGATCGTGAGTACCCAACTAGATCAACGCCATCTTGGTCCTCACACCATATTGAGTTCTTTGCTTTAGAAAACAAAAAGAAACTTGTTTCCTTGGCTGATTTGGATGTGTATTCATGTACAAACAACTGTAAGACACTGGTTTCACCTATCTCTCTGTGAATGCAGCAGTTACTTCAAGTTTGAAAGGTAAGATTGTTGTTTTTTTGGCTGCTATGCCCTTGCTTTCACTCACATGTCAACACACAGCTTGGCCTAAGGCTAAGCCAATGCAGTGGTTACATCCCTTTACAAAATTAAATAAGATTTCTCTTTTATTTGCTGCTATGCCTGTGTTTTCATGTAAATTCATCTTCAAAACACTGCTTTCCCATAACTGGCTGTGAATGCAGCAGTTAATTCAACTTTGAAAGTTAAGTAAGATACTTGTTTGTTTGGCTGCTATGTGCTTCCTTTCAATCATTATCAATGTAAAAACATTGCTTTTAGCTAATACTATGCTGAAACACTTTTTTCATCAGTTTTCAAAACTAAGCAATACACTCAATACATTGGCAGCTATGCACTTGTTTTCAGTTAACAATGCTTGGGAACACACTGCTTTTACTATGCCAAAGCTGCAGTACCTCAGTTTGGAAATCTAAGTAAGATTCTTGTT
>JAQZBX010037528.1:0-23752 GCA_029593785.1 Cabassous unicinctus | reverse complement strand
CCCGGGAAGCGAACCCTGGACCTCCTATATGGTAGATGGGAGCTCAATCACTTGAGCCACATCTGCTTCCCTTTTCATGTGCTTTTTTGGCCATTTGTATATTTTCTTTTGAGAAATATCTATTCAAGTCCTCTGTCCATTTTTAAATTGACTGTTTATCTTTTTGTTGTTGAGTTGTAGCACTAAATAATTACATTTTAAAAATTAAATTTTAAGAGACAAATTTAAAATTTGCTTTTGAAAATTGATCCAGAAACCATGTTGGAGTTCATTTGTATCAAGCCAGGTGATTAAAGGCAGCTCACTAGGTGTTTTACTTTCCAGGAAAATTGCCCTTTTCTGCTATGGGCGTGAGCTCTGTTATCCATCCCAAGAATCCTCATGCTCCTACCATCCATTTCAACTATAGATACTTTGAAGTAGAAGAAGCAGATGGTAAGTATCTCTGGAGCGTGGAAACTCTTACTGTGCAAGATGTGTATTTTAAAACAGGTAAGAGGGCATAAGTTCTAAAAGAGAGAAAGAATAAATATGATCTTACTAGGTTTTCCAGGCAGGATATGAAGGTTTATTCTTTGGCAAGTGCAATGGATTATGCACTAGACATGAAAAGTGAGATTGGTAGTGGCTGGACTATGACCTCCCATATTTCTTCTAACACAGGAGGAATAATTTAATGAACCTGAACTTCAAAGTGCACACAGGGTTCTTTGCAAATAACATTTATCATTACACTCAAGGGTTCAGTGGTTCATGCCTTATGCCCATCTAATTTCAGCCTGTTTCCCATCAGCAGGGCCAACAGTTACCACATGTCAGACTACCTGTGCAATGCCACACCTATACCTGTTGGTATCTCCAGGTGATGACATTTAAAGTCACTGTTTTAAATTTTCACTTTGAAGCCACTCAATTTGGCTCAACCTTTTAATGTTTAAGAGTTCACTGGTGCTGGCCACCTATAAACCTAACTAAGAACTTGAAATAGTCATTCTCTAATGGTTAAGTTGCCTCCCTCATCAAGTGGGTTTTTACTCCTACTGGGGGAAAAAAGAGGTTGTGGCAGTGGTTCTTAATTCAGAGATGTAAGAATCTCCTGGGGAGTTTCTAGAAACCATAGATGCCTGGGCTAGAGATGTGGTTTTATTAAATCTGATCTAGTGGAGGTATTTTAAGTGCCCCATGTGATACTAATAGGGAGCTGGAGTTGAGATTTACTTCCCAATCCACCTGTTTTATCATTCACTGCCATACATACATTTCCTTGCCTGGTTCTACTGTTTCACTTTTTAATTTCCTACTTCCTTTTCTCTCTTTCTGCCTCTACCTTTTCTTTCCTAAGTCTTACTAGATATTCAGAGCTAAGGAATTGCTCAGTTTAACATTTTTTGATTGTCTCCCATTTCGTGCTTAATATATTAAGCTGATAAATTAAGTTTGCTAATATGTTCAGTAATATGCCAAGTCTTAAAATCCTCATCAGAATCATATGTCTTGATTTAATAGGTAACACTCAGTGGTGGTTTGGTGGTGGATGTGACCTTACTCCAACGTACTTGAACCAAGAGGATGCTGTGCATTTTCATAGAACTCTAAAGGAGGCTTGTGACCAGCATGGCCCAGATCTCTACCCCAAATTTAAAAAATGGTAGGTAAAGGTATTGAACTTGCCATGATCCCAAAATTATATTCCATTTCTTCTTTGGGTCCCAAAGGCAACTGTTATTTCACCAAATAACTTCTTCAGCTTGTGAATTTTAAACTTTGCTCATCAAAACAAGTATAATAGCAGTCTTACCATGAGTTACTTATTTAGGAATATTTGGATGTCTAATATAAATTGAGTAGCAGTATCTTTTTTTGATCCTAAATGATTTAGAATGGTAGAGTATAAACCTTAAAGAGTAGTGATTCTTGCCTATCAGAGATTTTTTTTTAACCTAGGGTGACATGTTTGCCATTCCAGACTAGGATTATTGTCCTGTTGTTGCCATGGGAATGTATTAGGGTATAGGAAGGATCCAAGAATTACTGGAGAGAAATGCTAGTGTATCAGAGATTTTGGACGAGGAGAGAAGTGAAACTGAAAACTTTGTGATAATTCTAGTGATAAAGTTTACTTGAATAGAAAAGAAACAAAAGTGGTGAGGAGACCAGGAATGTTTGGTAGATGTCATTTAGTATCTTGGCATAAAATGATTGGAATAAGAGTAAAGTACTGAACCCTGCTTAGAGTTCATTAGCATTCTTCAAAAAAGAATAACATTTAGGGCTTTTTTTTTTCTTTTGTTTTGTTTTTTGCTTATACTGCTAATTATTAAGAGATTGTTGATTTTTATGCAAGAGCGTAGCCTTCAGCTTAAAATTCTCAGAAAAGATAAAACATTTGAATATGCTCCTCTTGAATTAACATTGCCACTGAAAACTACATAGCCATGGATGCATGCATGTTGGGTGCAGGTTTTTTCCTTTTTCACAAACCAATATCCTTCCAGGAGGAAGGACTGGTGGGTAGACATTCCCCTTTTTTGGTTTATCCTTCTAGCTGTTACTGAGTTGATTTTAAATATTGCTACTTAAAATAAGTAAGGGGTAGGCTAGTTAAAAAGTTTTTAATATAAATGTTCAGTAAATCTCTTAATTTTATAATCTCATGAAGAGAAAAATAATATGATATAGAATATGATTGGGTTAAAAGCTGACTTTGTCATCTTGCTGAGTATATACTTTATTAACTACACTAATAAAATATGCATGTAAAGGAAAGCCAAAAAATCACAAAGAGATAAATTATGCCAGTGCATCAGTTCTAGGGATTTGCATCTGCTGCCCCCCCTCCCTTTTTTTTTTGAGTTTAAGCTATCAAGTCTTTTTTTTTTTTAAATATATTTTTTATTTCTTTAAAGATACTTAGATTACATAAATGTTACATAAAAAATATAGGGATTCCCATATACCCTGCTCCCCATACCTCCCATGTTTTCTCACATAAACAACATCCTTCATTTGTGTGGGACATTCATTGCAATTGATAAATGCATTTTGGGGCATTGTCACTGAGCATGGATTATAGTTCACACTGTAGTTTACATTCTCTCCCATACAATTCTGTAGCTTCTGGGAAGATATGTAATGGCCTGTATTTGTCGTTGCAGTGTCATTCAGGATGATTCCCAAGTCCTGAAAATGCCCCCGTGTTGCACCTGTTTTTCCCTCTCCTTGACCTCAGAGCCTCCAGTGGCCACTGCCTCCACATCAATGCTGTAATTTCTTCCATTGCTAGAGTCACAATAAATCTATAGTAGAATACTCTTGTCCATAGTTCATTCCCCAATACTGAGGATTCTGGGATGGTGATGTCCACCCCACCTCTGACTGAGAGGGGGCTTCAATCCCATACAGCCGATGGATGGGACTCTCTTGCTTGCAGCTGTAGGCTCTCTCATTTCCTTGGTATGGTGGTTTTCAATCCTCACCTCCTTGTTAGTTGTCCTGGGTGAGTCCAATGAACTGGAGAGTAGGTGTTGCAACTCCACTGAGACTCAGGGCCCAACTGGCACATGGACAGCCTGAAGATTTAAGTCTCTTGGATGTACACCTACCAACTCCAGCACCAACTATAGGTTCAAATAGAAGGGACAGATGAGCCATGTGTAGGGAAGCCATAACTGTCACTCTTAGGAGCACAAACTCCAAAGTAGGGCACACTGGCAGGGCACCAAACTCTGGAACTATCTACCCTGACCATAGGACCTGCGTGTCTCCAGAGCCCTCAGGAGCCCCACTATTTGGGGTAGTAACCACTTTGGCAGTCTGTGAGATCCTGCTGAGATGTGTATAAGCGTTACCTCTGGGATGACCTCCTGACTCACTTTGAAGTCTCTTAGCCACATAAATTCATTTGTCTTTACCTTTTCCCCCTTTTATTTGAGGTCTTTTTCCCTTTGCATTGCTAGTTGGTGCTTGGTAGTAATCTCTCGGTGCCAGGGTCAAGGCTGTTTTGAAGGTGACCTTTTAAATTTAAGTTTTTGTTAGTACTACTTTTTCTATTTATTATATATATAGATTATCAAAAGAACCGTTTCCAAGATGTAAACCATTCTACACATTAGCATTTGGAGACTGGCATCTTAGGAAACCCACTGTAGTGGCTATAGAGAGGAAAAGTCTCAAGAACAGAGGGATAATTTCATGTGCTGGCTCACACGGGTAGGATAGAAATGTCTGAAGACTCTTATTCTCTGAATTTTTCCTTCCACCAGCCTTTCCCACAGTCAAGCATGCTATAGAGTCATCAAGATTTTATTGCCAAAGGAGACCTTACAGATTATTTATTGTTCCTCCCTTTGGTGAATGCAGCCTGACTCCAGGGAGTGCAGAGATTTGTGCCCATCACAGGCTGGGTTATCATTGTTGGTAGAGAATTCCTGTCCTCTGCCTTGTGCAAAAGCAGCGATGCTTCTGAGGGTGGGAGCATCACTTGCTTCAAGAAATATGCTATTAATGTTGGACTCTTTATTTCTATTTTCACTGAAGTTCTTTGCATTCCTTACCCTTTAGATAATCTTTAGATAATCTTATGTCAAGTTACTTGGTTCCATAGCAGATATGAATATAAGCCTTTTACTACATTGGCGATGTTTGCAAGAAATCTGCCTAAAGTCCTAGTTTCTTTTTCATAGTTAGAAAAAATGTGAGGGAGAGAGTGTTAGTCAAGGATAGTATGGAATTGTTCACATATTTTCATGCCTTTATTTTCTTCCCCTCTGACGGCTAATTTGACCTTGCTGCATTTTCCAGGTGTGATGACTACTTTTTTATAACCCACCGTGGAGAGCGGAGAGGCATTGGTGGTATCTTTTTTGATGATCTTGACTCTCCATCCAAGGAAGAGGTGTTTCGCTTTGTGCAGAGCTGTGCTCAGGCAGTGGTTCCCTCTTATATTCCACTTGTGAAAAAGCACTCTGGTGACTCATTCACCCCCCAGGAGAAGCTCTGGCAGCAGCTCCGGAGAGGACGGTGAGCAAAATAAATCACCTCGTTGCACAACTGTGGGGCGTGCAATAGTGTTCCAAACCTAAGATAGATGTTTTTTGTGTTTATCCTTTCTTATGGTTGTCTGTTCCATGTGCTCCTATTTATGAACTTGGATAAATGAGAGTTGATTAATATTTCTTTTTTAACAGTTTCTTAATGCATCTGTTTTAAGACTTTTTTTTTTTTTTTTCATGATTTCTGAAATATACCTTTCTCATTCCTTCCTTCTGTCACCCAATATTTCTTGTGTGCCCCGTGTCCAGGCACTATGCTGGGTACAAAGTTTAAACATGGAAAACTTCCTAGACATAGGAATAGTTTAAACATGGAAAACTTCCTAGACATAGGAATAATACTTTTCAATATTTTCCCCCCTTCATTTGATGACAAGGCATTTTGAAAGTTCCATTTGTGTGTGTATCATTGCACGTCTGATGCCTTTTGAGTTAGCCAGACGTGTGGGTGTTAGATTAATTTTCTGTGTTGTGCTGTGTGATTATTCTTCAAAGAGAGCCTTCCTTCTGCCATCCTTATCTCTGCTCCTTAAGATGGCAGTAACCTCTAGGACTTAAGGAAGCCCCATCTATTCACTAAGGTTATCAGCATTGTCTTCATTTTCTTCTACTATGTTTAGTTTTCTGGATTCTTTGCAGATTTCTCCTCCCTCCCCTACCCATATGAGTTTCCCTTGCAATTGTCAGCCTGGCTCTCCTTTGACTTTACAGTCTCTTGTTTGTCATTCTTACCACAGTCTCTTGCTCTCAATTGCTGCCATTATCTCCCTAGCCCTTGAAATTCAGTCTCATAATCACCTTATCAATAGTAGAGCAGAAACTGAAGACTTGTAACTTATTTTCGTTTTGTTGTATTTTGAGAACAGGAAGTAGGGTAAAATTTGAACATTAAATTGAAAGGAATAAAGTCCATAAATTATAGGCATAGAAAAGAGTATAAATGTATAGAAAGGATATGGAGGATCAGATCTAAGTGAAACCTGGTGGGAGTCAGAAGAGCTCAGATAGGGAAAGGGGCATCTTCCCTCAAAAATTGACAGGAACACAGTGATTGTACAGGTTGATCACTGTAAAATCTATTTAGGGCGATCCTTACCAAGATCTTTGAGGTAGATCTTCAAATACATGAATACAAGCTAGAAAATCACAGCCGTTCTTTAGAAATCATGTTTAAGAAAGGTAAGATCAGGGGTTTTAAAAAAAAAAATGGTGGTTAAGAGACTGAAATTCTTTTCCTTGGTCTTAGTGAGAAAGAGGTTAAGAAGATTCTCTTAAATCATCTTTGAAACAGTCATGAAGAAGGTATTAAATAGTTATTAGTGCACAAAGTCCAATCCATAGAAATCAATGGTGAGGACCAGGAGGGATCCACAATGCAGTTGATTTAAGTTTTTGCAGGACCTTTGGCTAGTTTCCACACAGAGGTGCTTTTTAAAAATTGGAGTACTACAGGATTTTAGGTAGTATTCTGATAAAGGTGGGTTTAAAGACAGGAATGGATGGGATAAATGGGAATATCTGAGGGAAGTTTAGATCAGAGAGTATTTTCTGATTGAGTTGAGAATAATCTGAAGAGGGACTATTTAGTGAAATTTTCAGATTAGTGGATAATTCTAAATTTTTCTGGGTAGTAGAAATTATCCTTTTGAAATTGGGGAAGACAAACCTTTTTACATAGTATCCCTGATGTCAAAGGCAGACAGTTTTAAGCTGGATGGAGTCCAGTTCAGATTCTTTTGCAGTTAATGGGAAATTAACATGTTGGACCAAGTTTCCCGATGAGGATATTTTTCTAAAAAATAAAACTGAGCACTACAACTCATACACTACCTTTTTAGTATGATTGTTATTAATCTTCAGGAAGACTGAATTATATGATTACTTATTAATGCTATTAAGTACTTTAAGAAAGAGGAATATCTAGAATATATTAGTAATTAATAGATTACTGTTAACTGTTCTTTGCTTGAGGTCCCCGGGAACAAACCTGGGTCCTTCCATATGGTAGACGGATGCCCAACCACTTGAGCCACATCCGCTTCCCTCTTTGCTTTTTATTTACAAAATTTTACACTGCCTTATATGAGTACTTCTGAGTACTCATAATAAGACATAATATGAGCACTTATAATAAGAGGTGTGCTGAGAAAGGATGCCAATTCTTTTTCTGTAATTGTTGCTATACCTTAAAGTTCTTAACTTTGGTCCATTCTGTTTTTTTATTGGAAAACATAACCCTCTTGCCTTGTAACTGCTCTGTGTGGAGCAGAATCTATATCCCGTTGTTGGATGGGTAGAATATGCTTTTATTCATGTCTGTCCAAAACTCAGCTGGCTGTAGACTGGTGTTTTTTGTGCTGGTTCCGACTGACTGGGGAGAGGTGGGGCAGAGCGGAGAAGCACCTCTCTAAGTATTCATCATGGGTTAGTCTTAAGATTTTACTCAGCTAACTTTTAATATTATTTGCTGTCTTTATGACAGGTATGTGGAATTTAATCTTCTATATGATAGGGGCACAAAGTTTGGCCTCTTCACTCCAGGATCCAGGATTGAAAGCATCTTGATGTCTTTACCTCTAACTGCCCGGTAAGGAGATAATTCATGGTTGTAGTTATTCCTCCACTCCCCAGTTCCCTAACCCCACAAAATATGAAGGCTAACAGTCCAAATATCTTACCTAAAGTTTAGTTGGGCTTGATTTTGCTGATTTTTAGGAAAGTCATGATCAAATAATTAAGGAAATCAAATTGGGTTTGATTTTCCTTAATTATTTGACAGCTTTGTGTGTGAAAGCAGGGAGAGGATAGAAAAGAGAGACATTTTCTTTTCAATAGGGCTGGGGGGTGGTGTCTAGGGGGCCCGGATCAGCCTCCTCACTTGATAATTTTCTGGGAAGAGCTATGGGCAAAAGCAAATTTGTTTGAGTGTGTTGACTTTTTGAACTTTATTAGAAATCATTGCTCTTGGTGGGAAATGTCTTATTCTCCATTATGAGGTATTAAGCTTCTTTGAAAGAGTTAGTGATTATTTCAGGTGTGTGGCTTTCTTGTGCTTTACTGCAACTCTGGTGGGCTTCCATAAAGGCTAATTGCACTTGGGTGGGGAATTTTAGAGCTGCATATATTTATGTTGGTCCTGTTAGGTTAATGGTAAAAGACCCACAGCTCTCTTTCTTGGCTATAAGATAATGAGAACGTAATATCCAAAGTGAAATAGGAATGATTAGAAAATTTAAGAAATTTAAAAATACATATATTATGGTTTGTATAACAAGAACTAGAATCTTCTAGTGTTCTGGGACTCATGTCCTTGGCTCATGCACATAACTATTATGTGCTCATGCCATCCTAGAGGTGAGAAGTAAATAAAAGTAGAGATGAGTTCTTAAGGCTTCATTCAGTAGTCTGATTGCTTCTGGCCTCTAATTATAGTGCAAATCCCAAACTGCAGATATGGGCTGATTAGAAACCAATCCTTTGTTCCATTGAATAGCATTAAGAGGACAGGCCACTTTCAGCTACTTATAGTCTAAACTAGGGGTCTGCAAATTTAAGGACAGCAGGCCAAATCCAAATCCACTGTAGCCTATTTTTGTACACCTTTTGACCTAAGAATATTTTTTACATTTTTAAAGCATTACAAAAATAAACCACAAAGAATATAGAAATGTACATGCCCCCCCTCCCACCCCGCCCCGAGCCTGAAATATTTACTATGTGGCCCTTCACAGGAAAAGTTTGCCAATCCTGGTCTAAACCAGTGTTTGCCAAATTTTATGCTGCACCTTAATCATTTTGGTTGTATTTGTTTACTATTCATGGTATTTACTTAATATTTTATAGTACATCAAATTATTTTTTCTGAAATAAAATTTATTTAAAAAGGAAAACCAGTATTATTTTCCATAATTAGAAAGTAACACAATTAAATAAACACATAAGTATTAAGCTGAAAAATGTTTATCCATGGATCATCTAAGATTCTACATTTTACCAAACTCTGGTCTACAGCAAAAGTGTGTTTTGGCTTGGGGATATCAATATTGGCAAAAGTGTGCACAAGAATTGTTAAGCAATATTATTTCTTTAGCAGTAAATATTTTTTAAAAGCCTAAGGGGTGTAAGGCACATTAGGTGGAGTGGAGACAAAGAGGTATTAAGACATTTTTTACTCTTTTAGAATTTTATTTTTCATTTATTTTGGCACTTTCAAAATAAAACTAAAGAGGTATATATGTCGTTTATTATTATTTTTATTATTACTTTTTGTTTGTTTCTCTTTTTGTCCTGCACAGTTGGGAGTACATGCATTCACCCTCAGAGAATTCCAAAGAAGCTGAAATTCTGGAAGTTCTACGCCATCCAAGGGACTGGGTGCATTGATGCAAACAGAGCAGACCTGCTGGGGTTTGGGGGACACAGAATGTTTGCCCCCCATCCCTTTAGCTGGTACCGTTGCCACAGTGTGGCAGTTCGCTGTGCCTTAGTGCTGCACAGTCTTCTCCAACCTGGGGTTTACCTCCTGTGCGGCTGGTAAAATGTGTTTGGAGCACTGCTTCTGTTGGACCCTGTCAGTGACTGGTGGTGAAATGGCAGATTGCTGATAGAGACAATATTAGTTGATGTACAAACTCATTTATACTCTTAGGGTCATTTTATATGACTAGTTTACAAAATATGACATTAAGTTTACAAGTATTGCATTAAGGGAATCTAAATATTATAATAATTTGTATCAGGAAGCTTCTCATGTTATTTTTGTTTCATGTAATTTTAAAAGTTTTAGCTTTTGCCACAAAAGTCTCTATCATGAGATACATTTTATTTTTCTTAAATTCAGTGAAGCTGATATGTAAAATTTTAGAAAACAACATGAAAATGAAGGTACAAATTTTCTTTGTCATTACTGAAGTTTCTTTGATCATAAACTTTTTATTTATATATATCTCTCTAGAGACCATAATATTGTAAGATAAATACCCATTTTTATAATTGTAGATATTTAGGAATACTTAAAATTTTCTTAATCTCTGCATCTGGTACAATTCAGTGATTACCTGCAGTTAACCTCTAAAGTGACTTTATTCTTATTTACGTAAGGAATGTTTAAGTTGTAGTTTTGATTTTTGTAAAGCTATAGTTTGTTAATGTTGGGATTCTCTGCATTTTTGAATGTGAAAACTTATATCCCTGGAATCTGATATTTAAAATGTTTCTACCAGATATTTCTATGTGGAAGTTTAAGAACAGTGCTGGTGAAGTTATGAAATTAGGAAATTTTTCTCATTTGGGAAATGAATTGAGAAACATTTTCCTTCTTTAATTAAAGCAGACATAACTAGTATGTAGGCATTTTATAAATATCTTTCTTTATAAGATGAGCTAATAGAAATTGATCTCTTTTCACATTTTGCAACTCTCTGCTCTTAAGAGAAACAGAATTCCTAATGTATGGCTTCTTTATTCATAAAATAACATGAATATATGATTTTATTTGATTCATAAAATATTGAGGTTTCTAAAGAATAGTATCTCCTACAGATTATTAAGCATTATCCTGGAATATGTTCAATGTATGTGATTGTTTGTGGCCTTTTAGGGCTGGAAAATATATGTAGTTCAGTGTACTTCCTCAAGTGTTTTACAACAAATCCACTAAATTTTATTATGACTAAGAAATGTTTGCATTCTTCATTTTGTCAGGATGATTGATAGAGGGAAGGCATAATATTTGTTAGTACTAAAACTGTAGTTCCTCATTCTTAGGTATTTACTCAAGAAAAATGAAAACATAAGTTTTGTACTTGAATTTTCATAGTAGCTTTATTCATAATAATAAAAAAATTAGAGACAACCCAAATACCCATCAGCAGGTGAATGGATAAACAAACTGGTATGTCTATATATTAGAATACTACACAGCAATAAAAAGGAACAAAGTGTTGATAAACACACAACCACATGGATGAATATCAAAAGCATTATGCCAAGTGAAAGAAGCCAGACACAAAGCAGCATGTACTATATGACTCCATTATATGAAAACCAAGAAGAGGCAGAACTTTAACAGTGGTTGCCAGAGGCTGGGGATAGAGGAAGGGAACTGACAGTGAAAGGGCACAAAAGAATTATGAGGTTTTGGAAATGTTTTATATCTTGTTTGGGTGGTGGTTACAGCACTGTATATATTTATCAAAACTTATCAAACTTGACACTTAAAATTGGGGAATTTTATCATACGTGAATTATTCTTCAGTAAAGCTGATTAAATGTCAAGCATTTAGGCATAATGCAGAAATATAGGAACAAATGTTAAAATACACCTCAGTTTACTTTTTAAAATCAAATGTAGTAGAACTTTTAGCCGACTTAGTTTTGTTGTAGGCTGTTGGGAGCTGGGAAGCAGACGAAGATGAAATTTGAAAATCTGTGCATCTCAGTTTTTCACTCTTCATTAAGCATGTGTTTCTATTATGGAATAGACTATATCTGGATGGAAAAATAGCAGTTGTATAAGTATTGGAAAATAGATCATTCTACTTTTATTCAAAGTGAATTATTCCTTCAAATTCCTATTAACATCTATTCTGCATCTACTTGAGACCTAGGGGTGTACCTCCAAATGACCTGAACACCGAACTTCTGCTGTCTAGCCCATGCATATTAATGGTTTTAAGGAGTGTGTGCCTGGTGGGGAGGGGAGAGGGATGAGAACACTTTGAATCAAATTTCTAACCATTACTTCCTATATATCACATCCCTGCCTTTAGCATGTTGTTGTAAAAAAAAAAATGCAAGTAATAGAAAAATTTTCAATAATAAAGTGAGATGTAGAAAGAAAAAAAAAAGATAAGCCAAAATCTCACCACCAAGAGACAGTCCTATTAACACATTTAAATACATATCTTTCCAGATATGTTTATTATATGCGTCATACTAAACATACTGGTGTTTTAAACTAATAATATACAGATCTATTAATGCCAAAATATGTCATATATATTATTTTAATATATAATTTAATATATATTTATATATAAAATATATAATATTTTAATATATAAAATTTAATCATTAAATACAAAATAGTTAATGATTTTATAGCACTTCATTTTACCTGATTTACTTAGCCTGTGACTAGTTTTGGACATATAATTCAATTTTTCACTATCAAAACCCTTTTTTATGCCAGGCTTAACAAGGTATAATTTCATGCAGTAAAAATTACCCTATTTAGATATGCAGTTCTATGAATATTGACAAATACATAGTCACATAACCACCCCTGCAATCAAAATATAGACTATTAACTTCAGCCCCAAAAGTTCCTTCCTGTCCCTTGTAGTCGGTCTTTTCTCTTTTCACCCCCAAACCT
Source organism: Cabassous unicinctus (assembly GCA_029593785.1). Lineage (NCBI taxonomy): Eukaryota > Metazoa > Chordata > Mammalia > Cingulata > Chlamyphoridae > Cabassous > Cabassous unicinctus. The sequence continues at coordinate 11,326 of JAQZBX010037528.1, read as the reverse complement.
TGGCAGTCATTGATCTGTTTAATATCCCTGTAGTTAGGCCTTTTCCAGAATCAAAGATAGAATCATACAGTATGCAGCATTTTGAGTCTAGCTTCTTTGACTTACCATAATGCATTTGTAATGTATCCATGCTGTATCTATCAGTAGTCTATTCTTTATTGCTATGTAGTGTGGCTGTATCTCAGTTTGTTTATTCCTTCACCAGTTGATGGACATTTATGTTGATTCCAGTTTTTAGAAGATACTATCATAACACTTTAATGAATATGTGAGCATTTATTTCATTAGGATTCATACTGAGAAGTTAGAATTTCTGAGTCGAAGAATATATACATAATGTCCTTTGATATATATTTCCAAGCTGTCCTTCAGAAATGTGTTATAAATTCTATCACCGGCAAAATATGAGTATTATACCCTGGTAAATGAGGTGCAGGAAGGCTGGTAAAGAGGTATTTCATTATTATAATTTACATTTCCTTGACTAGTAAACTCATTTTTTAAAAACTACTTAAATTTGTATTGTTCCAATGAGAAAGCCGAGCCATCTTAGCTCTCAGAAAACTACATGTTGTTAATAGTTTCAGAATGAATAAATACTTAGACACAATCTGGAGCTTTGTTTATGCTCTTTAGCAAAAATTGGCAGTGGGCGTGCTTAAATTCAAAGTAGCAGTCTTTCCCTATCCACGGAAGGAGTGTGTTGGCCACTCATCTAACTCCGAGAAGCTGTAACAAGTTATATGGCTTAGTCCAGCCTGTATGGATAGATCCTTTGCACCTTGAAATCCTTAGCACTTTAGGTCTATAACGATGATGAGCATTCTGTGATAAGCATTGAGTAGAGAGCATAAAAACTGGATTGGAGAATTGGAAGAAGGGCAGAGGGAGTGGGACTGAGGGTTGGAGAAAACTGATCATATTTTGGGATGATGTTGCTTTACCTTATTTACAGTAGCATAGCTGCCAAAATATGTTCTTTGGAATCAGATACATCAGGTACATTGTCCCAGTGCCATCATTTATTAGTTGAATGATAATGAACAAGTTATTAAACTTCTCTTTCAGTTTCCTTATACGTAAAATGGAGATAATATCCTCTACCTCCTAGGGTGACTGTAAAAATTAAATAATATGCCTAAAATTATAGCATATTAAATAATATATCAATATGATTATAATATTCTATTTAGTTCTTTGAAAATATCAGGCACGCCAAATGATAAATGCTCAAACGCTTTCCAAAGTCAAAGCATTAGCGGTATAGAGTAATTTGTAATAGTTTTGTAGCTTGTTTTTTTTTGGGCCAAGCATGTTTAAGAAATATTATAATCTGCTTATATATGTGTATCATGAAAGCCTTGATGCATCTCACCTTCCAGGCTAAGCAGACTGCCCTAATAGTAGTCTCATTTTATGTGCTTTAGTTTACTGAACAGGGTGAGACTCTCTACATATAGTGTGTAGAGACTGTATATGTCAGAAATTTGCAGGATTTTAAATAACTCTTTTTGCATGTTTATGATGTGCTGAACACTGTACAAAGTGCATTATGTGCATTTTTTTCCTTAATCCTAACAATGACTCTATGAGGTAGACTCTATATTATGCCCACTTTACAGATGGAAAATATGAAACTTAAGGAAGTGAGCTAACTTGCCTTGAGTTATACAACTAATAACCTGTAGAGTCAAGATTTGAATATAGACCTGACTGCAGAGTTTAAGTTATTAACCACTATACCCTGCTCACCTATGTAATCAACTGAGTGTTTAATGTGAAAAACACTGCATGCTAAAGAGAACCTGATTAGAGGGGCAACTAATGTTTCCTTTTGACTTACTTGCCCAAGTGTCTTTTGACGTTCCAAGGGAGATACCATCTCCGTCACATTACTAAAATGGTTAACGTGAAAAGTAGGTCCTTGTTCTTTGTTTCCTATAAATATTCACATTATTTTTAAGTACCATTCTCATGTTGGGTAGCATATAAGTTCAGGTACTTATAAAAGAATAAAAACTATTTTCAGTAGAAATTAGTGAGTTTACTTATATTGATGTAGAAATTTTTAAATTAAAATATTCCTTGAGAATATCTACTGAATTAGTTATTTTAAGTAGTAAAAATAGTTTCTTGTTTGAATTGCAAGAAATTAGTAAATTGGGATTGAATTTGCATGTTATACTCATGTTAGAAAGATGTCAAGCAGCAGGTGTGGAACAGATTCTAAAAAAACCCCACTCTGTAACCAAAAACCCTCCACTCAGGCTCTGGATGGCTGCCTCACCAAACTGGAAAATGGACCTGAGCATGGATAAATCACTATGAAGACTTTAATTTATAAATGTATTGTTCACTTCCTGTTAAATGGTAGAAGCTTTCAGTTAGACACAACTATATATGTGAACTTTAGTTTAAAAACTCCCCAATTTCATAAACAAAGGCACCCAGGACAGACCTCTTGTTGCAACTCTTAAGTAACTACAAAGCCAATTTGCTTTCCTAAATGGCTGTATTTGTGTGAACTTGTTGAAATCATGATGGGTTAGATTGTGCTAAGTTTTATGTTCAAACATGTTTTGGAATGTGCAAGGGGATTAACAGGATTTTTAAAAACACTGATTGAACGAGTTTCACTTGTAGCATAAAACCACCCAGTACTTGACTGGAAGATGGAATGCACTTTAATTACTTTGCTCTATATAGAATCACCTGTAGAAACAGGTCTGCAAGGTTTTATGTTGTGTAATCTAGGACTTGGTTTCAGGTAGCAATACAAGGAAATTTACTCAAACTATTTGTAAATGTCTAAGCTTCACTAACTTAAATATGAAATTTTATTATGAAATTAGAATTTTACATGTGAATTTAGTTGGGAAGAATAATTTGGAAGACCAAATTATAAAATGTGAGATTTCAAATACATAATTAAAACTTGTGACAGGGATAATACAATACAGCCTTGAAAACAATTTCTAAATGGGCTTCTAAGAGATGTAAACTGGGAACATCTGTCACTACAGACTAGGAATAACATTATTATATAGAGATCCAAACAATACAAAGATCAATACCACAATATATTGCAAAACAGTGTTGGGATAACAAAGATTCACATCATTCTAAAGCTGTAAAGGTAGTAGGCATTACAAATAATATAAGGAAAGATCCACCTTAAATATTTTGCATAAAGTGGAACGTGCATTGAATAATTATATGAATACAGCCTATGACGACAGCTATACCAAAAGTAAAATGCGCTGAAGGGGTGGAAGAGATGGATTCCAAGGGAAGTTTCTTGGAGGAGATTTGAATTGGACATAGAAGAATAGACAGGAGCATATGAAATTCCAAGCAGAGATAGCCGCAGCCTGAGCAAAGGCCAGATGGGACAGAATTCAGGGGATGTACAGAAAAATGGCAAGTGGTGGGAGTACGGAGAGGGTGAGGTGCATGAGGAATGTAGGGGAAAACAAGGCTGAAGAGAGAGGTACAGGTCAAGTGGTGGATTGCTTTGAATGTCAGACTGAGTTTAGAATCTTCTCTGTAGGAGAAAGGGAGCTTAGTGTATTTGAGCAGGGTAATGATAATGAAAATTGGGGAAATAAATCTGAAAGGAGAGAATGGAGGTCGGAGTGACAGTTAAAGTAGAGTCATGACAATGGGGAAAGGAAGTCAAGAGACTTTTCAAAAGTAGATTCAAAAAGACAAAAAAAAAAAAAAGTAGATTCACCAGGATATGATTAGGACAACAGGGGAGGGAAAGAGTCAAATCTATTTTTTGGTTTTGATTGTGAAAGGCTATGTGGTGGTTTTAAAGATTAACACATATTCCTTGGCACTCTTCCCATTGAGAGATGGGGTCTAAATCCCTTCCCTTAAACCTGAGGCTGGCCTTAGTAAGTCAGTTGTAAGTAATTGTAACCAATGAAAAGTATCGGCAAAAACAGGGCTGCTTCTGCCTTGCATGATAGATTATGTGTTCTGAGCCACATGCAGGCACCCTGGTCTACAGTCCAATCTGAACCCACCTTAGGCACAGATGTGCAAGTAAGAAAACTCCAGATGATTCTCGCCTCCAGCCATTTGATTCCTCTCGGCTGAGGCTCCAGGCCTTGTGGAACAGAGACAAGCCATCCCTGCTGTGCCCTATCTGAATTCCTGACTCAAGGAATCTGCAAGCATAATAAAATGGTTTCTGTTTTTTATCACTAAATTTGGGGTGGTTTGTTAAACAACAATAGATAATTGCAAAAGGTTAGATGCTATTAACAAAACTAAGAAAAGAAAAGAGCTGTTTTAAAGAGCTTGAGTTGTCTGCAAGCCATCTAGACAGGTATTTGGATATGTGAGTACATCTCAGGAGAAAAGTTCAGGCTAGAAACATAAATTTAGCAATTATTTATAAAGATGATGCTTGAAAAAGTGGAAGAAGGTGAGCTCCCCAAGGACATGCATGCAGTGTAATAAATTTCAAAGACTGAACTTGGGGCAGAGAAATGAGCATGGGAAGAGGTGTCAGGGAAGGAAGCTGAGAAGCAGGTCACTGGACAAATGGAATTGAGAAAAAGGAAATTGAGAGGGACAAGTTGCATGTGATTGTAATAGGGGTCCCGGAATTACAATTGCTATGTTTCTAAATATAACAGAAGATATTAAAATAATGCATAGTCTGTGTTAATATGTTTTATAAATTGGAAATCAAATTCAGATTTTTAGAAAAACATCCTAGAATATAACTTACCAAGGTCTTCTCAGGCACTAAAATTTAGGTCATAAAATTATTTCCATTAACTATCTGATAGTTACTCAATTTGTCCTTAAACATGAAATTCTTGAAAGAATCAGTAGGTGGAGTAGGTTTGCCCGAGAAATCTAATCCTGGGTATTCTGGGGAGAGGAGGAGAAAATGAACAAGAGAAGTGAGGAAGAAGGGAGAGTGGAGAAGATGGAGAGGGAGGAGGGAGATACGGAATGTAAGACAATCAATGATAATGACACAACTCTCCTAAAGCAATTAAAAGAATTGAAAGAAAATATCACTAAAGAGATAAACGATATTAAGAAGACCCTGGGTGAACATAAATAACAATTTAAAAGCCTGCAAAGAAAAGCAACAGACCTTATTAGAATGCAAGACACTATGGATAAGATTAAAAATAAATTAGAGGCACATAACAGCAGATTTGAAAGGCTTGAAGACAGAACTAATGATTTCAAAGACAGAAAATCTGAACTGGAAAAGACAGGTGAACAGAAAGAGAAGAGAATGGAGAAAATGAAACAGGGTCTCAGAATTGAATGACAAAGCGAAATGCACAAAACAGACACATTATCGGTATTCCAGAAGGAGAAGAGAATGGAAAAGGGGCAGAAAGAATATTTGAGGAAATAATGACTGAAAACTTCCCAACCCTTCTGAAAGACATAAATATCAACATCCAAGAAGGACAATGCACCCCAAACAGAATAAATCTGAAGAGACCTACCCCGAGATACCTACTAATCAGAATGACAAATACCAGAGATAAAGAAGATTATGAAAGCAGTAAGAGAGAGCAAAGCATCACATACAAGGGAACCTTGATAAAACTGCCAACCAAGAATTCTGCATCTTGCAAAATTGTCTCTCAAAAATTAGGGTGAGTTCAAAGTCTTCACAGATGAACAAATCTGATAGAATATGTTACCAAAAGACCAGAATTACAGTGGGTCAAAGCAGAAACTGCAAGAGAATTCAGCAAATATCTTGAGATGAATGAAAATGAGAACACGATATAACAAAACCTATGGGACACTGCAAAGGCAGTGGTGAGAGGGAAATTTATAGCCCTCAATGTTTAACATGAGAAAAGAAGAAGAGCTAAAATAGAAGATCTAAAGGCACACCTGGATGAACTAGAAAAAGAACAGCAAACTCTTCCCAAACAATGCTGAAGGAAAGAAATAACAAAGATCTGAGCAGAAACAAATGAAATAAAAAACAAAACACAGCAAAAACAATGGAGAGAATAAAAAAAGCCAAAAGTTGATTCTTTGGGAAGATCAACAAAATAGAGAAACCCTTAGCTAGACTGACAAAGAAAAAGAAAAGAGAGAAGATGCAAATAAATAAAATCAGAAAGGAGAAGGGGAACATTACCATTGACCCTTCAGAGATAAGAGGGATTGTAAGAAGATACTATGAACAACTGTATGCTAAAAAAATAGAAAATGAACCGAGATGGACACATTCCTAAAAACACACGAACCACCTACACTGACCCTAGATGAAATAGAAGACCTAAACAAATCAAGCACAAGTGAAGAGATTGAAACAGTCATCAAAAACCTCCCAAAGATGAAAAGCCCAGGGCCAGATGGCTTTACAGGTGAATTCTACCTATCATTCAGTGATGATCTAATACCAATCTAGTACAAGCTCTTCCACAAAATTGAACAAGAAAGAATGCTACCAATCATTCTATGAAGCTAACATCACCCTAATAGCAAAACCAGGTAAAGATACTATGAAAAAAATTAAAGACCAATATCTCTAATGAATATAGATGCAAAAATCCTCAAGAAAATACTTGCAAACTGAATTAAAAAAAAAAAAAACATTAAAAGAATTGTACACTATGATCAAGTAGGGTTTTATCCCTGGTATGCAAGGGTGGTTCAACACAAGAAAATTAGTGTAATAAATCACATTGATAAATTGAAGAAGAAAAATCACATGATCCTCTCAATTGATACAGAAAAGGCTTTTGTCAAAATACAGCACCTTTCTTGATAAAACCACTTTTAAAATAGGAATAGATGGAAGCTTTAACAATAAGGTAAAGTGCATATATGGAAAACCTATAGCTAGCATTGTACTCAATGGTGAAAGACTGAAAGCCTTCCCCCTGAGATAGGAACAAGATGAGAATGCCTGTGTCTCCATTGTTATTCAATATTGTGCTAGAAATTCTAGCTAGAGCAATTAGGTTAGTAAAGAAATAAAAGGTACCCAAATAGGAAAAGAAGAAGTAAAACTTTCACTTTTCACTGATGATATGATCCTATGTCTAGATACTCCTGAAATATCCACAACAAAGCTACTAGAATTAATAGATGAGTTTAGCAAAGTGACAGGATACAAGATTAATATGTAAAAAGCCATCATGTTTCAATATACTACTGATGTGCAATCTGAAGGGAAATTTTAAAAAATCCATTTATAATAGTGACTAAAAAAATCATATATTTAGGAATAAACTTAACCAAAGACATAAAGGACCTGTACTCATAAAACTACAAAACATTGCTAAAAGAAACCAAAGAGGACTTAAAGAAATGGAAGGACGTCTATGTTCTTGGACTGGAAGACTAAATATCATTAAGTTGTCTATTCTACCCAAACTGATTTACAGATTCAATGCAATCTCAACAAAGATCCCAACAGCCTTTTTTCAGAAAAGGAAAAGCCTTTATTTGGAATTTATTTGGATGGGGAAGGGGCCTTGAATAGCCAAAAATGTCTCAAAAAAAGATCAAAGTTGGAGGACCCTCACTTCTGACTTTAAAGCATATTACTTAGCTATAGTGGTAAAATCAGCATGGTACCAGCATAAAGACAGACAAACTAACCAATGGAACTGATTTGAAAACTCAGAAATAGACCCTCACATCTACAGTGAAGTGATTTTTGATTAGGATATTAAGCCCATCATACTGAGCCAAACAGTCTATTCAACAAATGTTGCTGGGAGAACTGGATAGCCATATCCAAAAGAAAGAAGGAAGACCTGCTCACACCTTATACAAAAATTAACTCAAAATGTATCAAGGATTAAATATAAAAGTGACAACCATAAAACTCTTAAAAGAAAATGTAGGGAAACATCTTCAAGATCTTGTGATAGGTGGTAGTTTCTTAAACCTTATACCCAAAGCATAAGCAACAAAAGAAAAAAAATAGATAAATGGGACCTCCTCAAAATTAAACACTTTTGTACCTTCAAGGACTTTGTCAAAAGGGTGAAAAGGCAGCTGACTCAATGGGAGAAAATATTTGGCAATGACATATCTGATAAGGTTTTATTATTCATGATATATAAAGAGATACTACAACTGAACAATAAAAAGACAAACTACCTGATTAAAAAATTGTCACAAGTCTTGAAAAGACAATTTTCCAAAGAACAAATACAAATGGAGAAGAAACATATGAAAAAATGTTCAGAGTTACTAGTGATTAGGGAAATGTAAATCAAAACTGCAATGCGATATCTTTTCATACCTGTTAGACTGGCCACTATTAAAAAGTTGGAAAACTGTAAATGTTGGCGAGTATGTGGAGAGATAGGAATGCTTATTCACTTTGGTGGGAATTTACAATCGTACAGCCGCTGTGGAAGACTGTTGGTGCCTAAGGAATTTGAATATAGACTTGTCATGTGACACAGTAATACCATTACTAGGTATATACCCAGAAAAACTGAGAGCAGTGACAGGCATAGACATCTGCACACTGATGTTCATAGTGGTGTTATTCATGAATGCCAAAAATTGGAAACAACCCAGGTGTCCATCAACTGATGAATGGATAAACAAATTGTTGTATATATACACAACAGAATATTATGTAGCTGTAAGAAGAAACAAAGTCATAAAGAATACGACACATGGATGAACCTGGTGGACATTATCTTTTTGAAATATTTTTTAATTTTTAAAGAAGCTTTCGATTACATAAATGTTACATAAAAAATATAGGGGATTCTCTTATACCCCCCTCCTCCCCTTCCCCCACTTTCCTCCATTAATAACATCTTTCATTAGTGTGGTACATTTGTTATAGTTGATGAACACATATTGAAGCATTGCTACCAACCATGGATTATAGTTTACATTATAGGTTATACTCTGCCCTGCACAATTTTATAGATTTTGATAAAATATATAATGATTTGTATCTATCATTGCAATGTCATGCAGGACAATTCCAATGTCCCAAAAATGTTCTATGTTACACTGATTCTTCCCTCTCCCTCCCTTCAGAACATCTGGTGGCCACTGCCTTTACATCAATCATAAAAGTTCTCCATTGCTAGAATAATAAGTCTACTTTAGTCCATAGTTGCATTCACCCCTAATGTTTGTTCATTCCTCAATCTTGAGGATTTGGGGATGGGAATGCCCACTATGTTTCTGATAGAGAGGGGGCTTAGATCCCATCGGGCGGATGGCTGGAACTGTCTTGCTTGCAGTTGTAGACATTCTCTGTGTTTTGGAATGGGCATTGTCCATCAACACCCTCTTATCAGTTGTCCTGGGTGAGTCCAGTGAACTGGATTGTAGGTGTTGCAAATCTGCTGAGATTCAGGGCTCAACTCTCATATGAACAGACTGTCTCTGGGACATATATTTAAAATTATGGTGCTAATTATACATTCAGATAAAAGAGGAAGAAGAGTCATGTGTAAGGAAATTATAAATGAGTCTAACTCTGTTACATTGGATAGCATATATTCCAAAGTAAGGCCCACTGACAGGGTGCCAAATTCCTGACATTATCTGCCCTGCCTATAGTGTCTAGCTATCTCTAGAGCCCTCAGGAGCACCCCTGCTTGAGCCGTTGTATACTGTAGCAGTCAATGAGATCCTGCTGAGACGTGCATAAGTGTAACCTCTGCAAAGACCTCACGACTCACTTTGAAATCTCTTAGCCATGAAAACTCATTTGCATTCAATATTTCCCCCTTTTGGTCAAGGTCTTTTTCCAAATGCATCGCTTGTTGCCCCTTGGTAATAATCCCTCGTTTCTAGGGTGGCTTATCCCCCGGAGTCATGTCCCATGCTGGGGGGAAGTTAGTGCATTTATATGCTAAGAGAAGTCACATTTGAACAATAAGGAGGTTTTCAGGAGGTGACTCTTAGGCAATATATAATACTAGGCTAAGTTTCAAATTTCACAAGAACAATGTTCATAAGAACAACCATGAATATCAAGCGCCTGGCATAATGGTCTGTCTGGAGGACATTATATTGAGTGAAGCAAGCCAGACACCAAAGGACAAATACGGTATGTTTGCACTATTATGAACTAAATATATTATGCAAACTCATGGAATTAATAATTAGAATATAGGTAATGTAGGTCACCTGAAAATAGAATGAGGCTAGAGAATGGAAAGGTGAAGGTTAATCTGTGCAGAATTGGGTAAAAGGTTGTTTGTAAATCTTTGGAAATAAATGGATGGTGAAAGCACATTATGCTGTTTGTGACTAGCAGAGCTATTACATGGGTATGACAGTGGTTGAAAGGGAAAGTCTAAGAACATGTATATTACTAGAAGGAACTTTAAAAAGTGCAACATGGGACTGTATTACATAGTGAAACCTCAAGTAAAATATGAATATGGGTGATATTGCATATATAAGACTTTTTTTTACAAAATATAAATACAAATAAACTCAAGAGATGGAAACAGAATAGCAGCTATGTACGGTAGGGGAAGCACAGAGAAACTGAGAGGTGATGAGTTTAGTTTGTTTGGTTTTTGTTTATTATTATTTTTATTACTGGAATAATGAAAATGTTCTAAAAATTATTGGAGTGATGAATGCACAACTATGTAATTATACCCAATACTATTAATTATATAGTTTGGATGGATTTATGCTTTATTAATATATATCAATAAAATTGATTTGTTAAAAAAATGCAGTTGTATTAAACAATATGTATAAAATGTATTGTTAGGCCTATAACATTATAGTAATATAATAAATTTGCCAATAACAGCAAAAAATGAGTGAGAGTTTAAAATATTCACAGATAAACAGAAACTGAGACAGTTTGTATACAAAAGATCTGGCCTACAAGAATTGCTGATGAGAGTTCTGCAGGTCGAAAGGAAAAGACAGCAGAATGGCTCGGAGCAGTGTGAAGAAGTGAAGATTACCAGTAAAGGTAACTAAATGCAAAACCCTATAGGATGTAGCCTTGATATATAATTCTACCCTTTAATTCCTATAAAAATCAGAATACAATTGAAAAGAGAAAGTCATATTTTCTTTTTTTTTTCTTTTTTTTTCTTTTTTAAAGATCTATTTATTTTATTTATCCCCCCCTTGCTGCTTGTGCTTGCTGTGTCCATTTGCTGTGTGTTTTCTCCGTGTCTGCTTGTCTCCCCCTTGCTGTGAGGTCCCGCTGCATCAGCCCACCGCGCAGCGCGGGCCGGCCTGCTCTCACAAGGAGGCCCCAGGAAGCGAACCCGGGGCCTCCCACATGGTAAACGGGGGCTCTATCGATTGAGCCACACCCACTTCCTGTTGTGAGGTCTTGCTGCATCAG
>JAQZBX010037527.1:0-23765 GCA_029593785.1 Cabassous unicinctus | reverse complement strand
ATAAATCTTTAAAAAAAAAAAAATAAAACATACTACAAAGCTACAGTGGTCAAAACTGCATGTTATTGGTACAAGGATAGACCTACTGACCAATGGAATGGAACTCTCAGTTCAGATATAGATCATCGCATATATAGTCAACTGATATTTGACAAGGCCACCAAGCCTCAACTGGGAGAGAATGGCTTCTTCAACAAATGGTGCTTGAGGAACTCAATATCTATATTGAAAAGAATGACAGAGGAACACCATCTCACACCTTATACAAAAATCAACTGAAGATGGATCAAAGATCTAAATATAAGAGCCAAGACCATAGAGATCTTAGAAGCTAATGTTGTGAAGCATCTACAAGGTCTTGTAGTAGGAAATGGTTTCATGAACTTTACACCCAAAGCATGAGCAATGAAAAAAATACATAAAAGGTACCTTCTCAAAATGAAAAACTTTTGCATCTCAAAGGAGTTGTCAAGACAGTGAAAAGGCAGACAACTCAATGGGAGAAAAATTTGGTAGCCAGATATCTGACAGGAGCCTAATATCTAGCATATATAAAGAAATCCTACATCTCAAAAATAAAAAGACAAACAACCCATTTAAAATATGGACAAGTTATTTGAATAGACACTTCTCCAAAGAAGAAACACAAATGGCTAAAAAGCACGTGAAAAGATGGCCAACATCACTAGCTATTCAGGAAATGCAAATCAAAACTGCAATGAGATATAATCTTACATCCATTAGACTGCAAGCTATTTTTAAAGAAACAGAGGACATCAAGTTTTGGAGAGGAGGTGGAGGAAAGGGAACTCTTATCCACTGCTTATGGGAATGTAGAATAGTGCAGCCATTGTGGAGGACAATTTGGCAGTTACTCAGGAAGCTAACTATAGAACTGCCATATGATCCAGCAATCCCACTGCTGGGTATATATCCAGAAGACTTGAAAACAGGGACAGGAACAGATATATACACACCAATATTCATAGCGGCATTATTCACTATTGCCAAAAGTTGAAAACATCCCAAATGTCCATCAACAGTAGAATGGATAAGCAAAATATGGTATATACATACAATGGAATATTATTCAGCTATAAGAAGGAATGCAGTATTAGCACATTGGATAACATGGAAAAATATTAAAGATCTGATGTTGAGTGAAGCATGCCAGGTACTGAAGGACATATATTACATAACCTCACTGATGAATTAAGCAAATTGAGTAGGCTCACAGAGCTAGAGTCTGGAAGATAGGTTGACAGGAGACAGAAAGGGAGTAGAGGGTTGTGAGCCGATGACCTTATGGGCAAAATAAGGTAGAAGGGTGTAGTTGTGCTTGATGGGCATGACAGTGGTGCAGTGATACCATTGGGTTCGGTGGTGCTGGTCTGTGAACAGGTTAGGTTGGAGGCATTGGGTTGGACTATCCATGGAACTGGGTAAGGTAATGCATTTTTACGTTGAGTTTGGCTTAGAGATGGTGGGGGGGGCAGTCAGGGGAAGGAACAGGTGAACTCTGAGGATTTGCAAGTCAGTGGTTAAAAATTACAATGTTGGGAATGTTCTTTTGTCAAATATGACAGGGGAGGGTTACTAGTGTAAGGTGTTGGATGTGGAAGCATACAGGACAGGGTACACCTGGGGCAGACTTCTATGGAATATGTAAGTGTTCATCTTATCATGTTGTGTTATATCAGTGGGTGGAGACCCACACAATAAACAAGAAAGTATTAAACTCCCATCCTGGGGAGTCGTGCTATGTTCTCAAATAGAGGGGCAAGAGTCTCTCGAGAACATATGTAGTGCTTAATGAAAGAAAACAGACAAATATATCAAGCCTTCAATATTATAGTAAGTAACTATGAATCTTATTCTTCAAAAAACAAAAATTAGTGGTTACCATAGGTCCTGAGGAGAGGGGGAGGGAAGAATAGAATAGAAGGAACATAGGGCATTTTTAGGGTGAGAATTTTTCTGCATGATCTTACAAAAATTGATACAGGCCATTTTAAATTTTGTCAATATTTATAAAAGTGTACAGTCCAAAATGTAAACCATAATGTAAATCATTGACCATGGTTAGTAGCAACACTTCAATTTTTGTATATCAATTGTAACAAATGTACTATCCACATGTAAAATATTATTAATATAGGAGAGGGGAAAAGGGGGAGGATGTTGGATATATGGGAATCCCCTATATTCTGCATGTGACTTTTCTGTAACCTAAAGCTTCTTTGAAGATAAAATGCAAAAAATAAGACACTGGGGGAATGTACGGAAGAAAATGTCACTGTACAGTGAGAAAACAGATCTTACAGTGTTGAAAGACATAGTGTCAAAATATTTTTTTTTTATTATTTCAAAATTTTTCAATTTTTTATTTTATTTCTCATTTAAAAGTTATGATTATTCTTTCATTTTCTTATTAATTTTATTTGGTTATTTTGTTGGTTTCATTTTTGAAGAAGTTTTGGATCACAGAAGGGTCACAAATGTGGCACAGGGGAAGATCAGTGGTGTGGGGTGTCAGTGATGGGGGATGAATGGGAGAAGGTTAACCTGGGGCATACCGCTAATGCATATGAATGTGCTCAAGTATTCATGGGGCAATGTCATGGTGGATGGAGATCCACACAATAACCAAAAGAATGTTGAATTCTCATCCTGGGGAACTCTGCCACATTCTCTAATGGGACAGCAAGAATCCGCCGAGTATAGACACACAGCCTAGTGAAGGAGGATGGACCATTGCCATGGGCCCTTGATATTGATGACTGTACTTATGAAGCATTTCTTTTGAAATTGAAACTTAGCCTAGTATTATAGGTTGCCTAAGAGTTATCTCCTGAGGGCCTCCTTGTTGCTCAAATGTGGCCTTTCTCTAAGCCAAACTCAACATATAAATGCATTACCTTCCCCCTGGCTTGGGTCATGACTCCCAGGGATGAGCCTCCCTGGATTATTACCAAGTGCCAACTAGCAATGCAACTGGAAAAAGACCTTGACCAAAAGGGGGAAAGAGTAAATACAAATGAGTTCTTATGGCTAAGAGATTTCAAAGTGAGTCGGGAGGTCATTCCAGAAGTTATGCTTATGCACATGTCAGCAGGATCTCAATTGACTGTCACAGTAAATATTTTCTCAAATAGTGAGGCTCCTGAGGGTTCTGGGGACTTCCAGACACTATAATCAGGGCAGACAGCTCAGGAGTTTGGCACTCTGCCAGTGGGCCCTACTTTGGAATTTATGCTCCCCAGTGTGCCAGAACTGGACTCATTTGTGGTTTCCCTATACATGGCTCTTCTGCCCCTTCTATTTGAACCTATAGTTAATACCAGAGTTGATAGATGTATGTCTAAGAGACTTGAATCTTTGGTCTGTCCATGTGCCAGTTGGGCCCTGAATCTCAACAGAGTTGCAACACCTACTCTTCAGTTCATTGGACTCAGGCAGAGAAACTATCAAGGAGATGAAGATGGACAACAACCATCCCAAGGAACAGAGAAAGTCTGCAACTTCAAGCAAGATAATCCCATCCATCTGCCTCATGGAATCTAAGCCCCCTCTCAATTAGAGGCAGAGTGGGCATCACCATCCCAGAATCCTCATTGTGATTCTAGCAATGGAAGATGTGGAGGCAGTTGCCACCAGAGTTTCTGAGGGGAGGGAGAGGGAAAATCAGGTGTAATATGGGGGCATTTTTGGGACATTGGAATTGTCCTGAATGATGTTGCAATGACAGATACAGGCCATTATATATTTTGTCATAACTTGCAAAATTGTGCGGGACAGAGTATAAACTACAATGTAAAGTATATTCCATGCTTAGTGGCAATGCTCCAATATGTGAGCATCAATTGTAACAAATGTACCACACTAATGAAGGATGTTGTTAATGTAGGAAAGTGTGGGAGGGGTAGGGAGTGAGACATATGGGAATCCCTTATATTTTTTATGTAGCATTTATTTAACCTAAAGTATTTTTTTAAGTATTAAAAAATAATTATAGTGGACTCACAGTAAAGCCCCATTGTGACCACTTTTTAAAAATGTGTCAGTTGATTCCAGTTTTCTTTTAAAGTTGATAAATGAAGAAATAGAGATTTGAAGGTAAAAATATATTAACAGATCATATGCTTTCTAAATTTGGTGGTAGATGAGAGTAAGAGGAAAGAAGATATATACCAGAGATCAAGTAATAAAATACAGAGGAAACAAGATACAGTGAAGAATAACAACAAAAAATAAAATTTCAGATTAAGCCAAACATGTGCTAACAATAACATTAATGGAATATGATTGTATTTAACAATAAATGTTTTGTCACAAAGAAAATAGCAGATTAACAAGATTACTACCCCACATCTATCGTAAGCAATTTATGAAGAAATTTTGAACTGGATAGCAAAACAAATCTTAACCACTTGGTAATTTATAAAATCTCTGTTAAATTTCTCTTGGGTTAAAGCATAAATTTAAAAAGGAAATTACAAAGTAATAAGAAAATAATCATAATGAAAATACTACTTTCAAGACCTATGGTATGTGGGTAAATGTTTGATTAGAGAACAATGTAAAAGTTTTAATATTCATCTTGCTAAACAAAAGGAATGATAAAATAAACAAATTATACTCTAGACATGAAATTAGAAAATGTACAACAAATTAAACCAAAGGAATATTGAAGGAAGGAAATAGTCAAGACAAAAGCAGAAAATAATAAAAAAGGGGTGAATGAAAAACTCTATCAAAATTGATAACCCATGAAAAGACTTTTCAGGGGAAAAGTCAATAAAATAGATAATCCATTAGCTAGCTCAATAAAGAAAACCACAGAAAGCTGAAAACGTTAAAGAAAAGGGAAAATGGAGAAATAACCAGAGGTGCAGAAAAAAGAAATAAGTCTATTAAAATACATTTGGGATCTTGGAATGGATGATTTTCTGGGAGAATAAAAATTAGTAAATTGTATAAAGGGGAGATCTAAACAGGCCAGTCACCATGAAAACAAGTCATAGAAATTACGAAACATTTCTTACCTAACACCATCAGGCCTGGAGTATTTGAGAAGTCACTTATTTCAAACCAATTACAATTATTTTTCTTTAGACAGTAGAAAAGGAGGAGGGTTTTATGTTAGATGTTCAAGGATGGTAAGCACAGAAGTTCTGGTACAATATTGCAGATTAAGGGAGAATTCTGAACATAGTTGTTGAGGTGTCATTGAAGGACAGTAAATGGATCAAATTCCTACTCTTGAAGCCTGGTTATGAACTTCATAAATAACTATATGAATAGTGACTATATTAATATATGCAGTTTCCTGGGAAGCTCCACATCTATTAGTCATTGGACATGGGCAAGCTCTTGGGATGGACAGTTCTCTTCAGCCGTAGGCAATCCTTGAAGAGACTTGGCAGAAAAAAAGTTGTCAGCTGCCAACACTTCCAGAAGTTGAGGGGGTGACTGCTTAAATCTCAAAGTGGGGAGGTCTAGGCAGTACTCCACAGAACCTACTGCAGTCCATTCCTTGTACTGTTTGCATCCACTTTCTTGGTAAAAGCTCTGGGAGAAGCTATTCCAGGATTCTGGTGAACTGCTTCTTCTGGAGTAACTTCTAAGAGGGGAGATAAGTGTGATGATCTACATCCCCCACCACTGTTGCTGATAGTCATTGTCTCCTTTTTCTACTATCTATTCTAGAATCATCCTCTCTGATGGTCTAGGTGGTTTACCTATTGGGGGCGACTCTAACCATCTTTCCTTCAGGGTCTGAGTCCCTAGTCACTACCTCTTTCTCAGGCTGTGACTTCAGACTCTGTCCATTTGCCATCAAAATTGAGGAATGAAGTATCAAGAAACCATCAAATATATCACCTGGTTTCCAAATTTATTTCTCCCTGTCCCTATTTTGTGACAGAAGTCCTACCTCCTTTGATGATCAGGGTGAATTTTCCCTGCCAGGATGATGGTGATTCCATCATTGGCTTCTTTTGCCTTTTTGTCTTCTGGCACTAGGAGACTGAGGTGACCAGGGCTTAAATTTAATAGGATTCTTGCTGTGATAACCATAGCTTAAAAATTAATAGGATTCCTGCTGTATCACCTATTGGATGTATTTCTCTTCTGTCAGCCAAGACTTGTAAACACTCAGGTCTCAGAGTTGCAGGCACAAGATGCACAAATTTCCTAAGTAGTTTGTGGAATGAGTTGCTATACAGTATGTCATGGGATCACCAATTCAGTCACAACAAAAGGTTCTCAAAGAATGTCTATTTTATTGCTTTCATAGCAAACGAGGTCCAAAAGAATCAGGGGAGGGGAGTTCCCATCTTAGCCAGTCTCCCAGGGAGGCCAACTCTGCAGGTCATTGTTGGTATATGGCTGTTCCACATAACTGTTCTTTGCATTGAACATGAGGGACACCTGCACTGGCTGAGTGCTGAGTTTTTGCACACTCCAAGGGGAGGGGACTCTGCCAGTTAGCATCCTTTGTGCCCTGGCAAGCAACTGGAACTAGTTAAGATTAATACCTCCCCCCCAGCTACCCGCTGTCTCTTGCTAAATAGAAACATTCCAAACACCTGCATGCAAACAAGCAAGAGTGGAAACATAGCAAAAAGCAAACAAGCAAACAAACAAGCAAAGGGGAAAATGAGGGGGGGAAGGCAAGAGGAGATGGCTGCTGAGTGTGTCCTTGACTTCCCCAAGGTAGGTCACTGAGAGTAATGGCATTTTACTATTAGGGACATGCTACAGTTGTTGATTTAGATCAGTAGTCACCCCCCCCCCCCAGGAGACATTGGACAATGTAGCAAGACATTTTTGGTTGTCTCAAGAGGGTAGGGGTGCTAGAGGCATCTAGTGAGTAGACCCAAGGATGCTGATAAACATCCTACAATATGAAGAACAGCTCCCACAATAAAGACTTACCCAGCCCAAAATGACCATCCTACTGAGGCTGATTTAGTGTATATATTGTCTCTTGTGGGAACGTCCCTCATCTTCAGTGAGGGTGTCATCTCCAAGCTGGCACTTTCACTGTGCATTCAACAACTTGTTATAGACCAGAAGCTTCTAGGTAGTGCAGTATGTGATAAACTTAATGAATACCATGATCTCATACCCACTACTGTACTCTTTATAGGTAAACTAAGTCCTTTGCTCCTATGGTATATTATGTAGAATCCTGAACTACTAGATTGAACACACTGCAAGTCCATGACGGTGGTGTTGGCTGAGATCCTGTGGAGAGGAAAAGGAAATTCACATCTCAAAGATAAATCCCTGCCCATTCTAGTGGTAAAGGGATTCAATGAAGTTTATTGCTGCCAAGGGGCTGATTGGTCTAATTGAGGGGCTCACTTTTGATCTTTGTAACTGGCAAGTTGGAATTTCAGCAGTACCTGTGGCTAGATCAGCCTTGTTGAGTTGACAGCACTACAGTGGCAAATGGCAAAGGCTGGCTTATGTCAAATGGACAAGTCGTTCTATCTACTTGATTTATTAATGCCTCTTCTGTAGTGGATACTCTGTGGTAGGAATTAACACAAACTTTAAAAATTCATTTCTGTGCCTCCAGATCCAGGCATATGACTCTTTCCAAATTCGTTAGTGTCTCATCACTAGGGAATTTGGATCTTTCTTCTTCCAGGCTCCTGAATCAGCTCAGCATTCAACACTGCCATGTGTATAGTGCATTCTATTCTCAGGCCACTTCTCTTTCCATACAAATTGTATGATTGATTACACTGTCCCAAGCTCTGTGCATTGGAAGGGTTCCCTCCTCATAACTGTCTTTCAGCATCATCTCTGATTGAGACTATTATGCAATTACAGTCGATTTTCAGCTTGCACCCACATACTAAGCCAATACACCCATGTTCCAAGCTTGGATTTTTTACTCTTCCATTAGCTGAACATAAGGAAGTCTCAGAAAAAGAGGAACCAATTCAACAGTGATAGATGATGGATTCTGACTACCTGCTTGTGCAGCTTACTTTTGCCCATTGGACCTGCTCATGATCAAATGTGGATGTACCGTTTTCATGTTATAATAATGGATTGTAACGGCTTACCTGACCTTGTGTCTTGGTGGATCTGACAGAACCTTGATTTTGATGGGCAGTTATAGGCACAGTCACTTGATGTCTCATGGTCAGATTCCTTATCATACATCCTAGGTTTATTTTGATTGCACAGATTGTGTAATGCCCAATTATCTTTCCTCTACAGATGGCATATTATATACCTGTTCTATAGCTCTAGACCCCCCTTGATGGCATCCAGCCTTGCCGCTCATTACAATAATTGTGATCATCTTGTTTCCGTTAATGGAATGTTGCTACCTGGCCACAATTATTTTGGCAATTGTATAACCTCACATTGCTATCAAAGGGCCACTTTCTGTCATGGTGCCTTGGCCTACAAAGGGGAGATAACATTGAGAGTTTCAATTCTTCTGGTGCTCCTTTCACCTGCACATTTTTTATAACTTTGGTAAATGGAGCATCCTCTGGGTCTATGCATGAACCATGGGAATCTGGTAGGTTTTCTGACCTTGGGCAATATTTAAATTCTCTCTGATCCAACTTGATGTATTTCCCCCTTTGATCCAGCACCCTTCAGAGCCAGTTTTATATCTACTTTCCAGATCCTGCCTCACTATGTTGGTGGGTTCTGCAGCTACTTCATGGTATATTGCCTTTCCTCCCATAGCAGGCCCAGTGCTTCTGTAGCCCTCCTGGAAGTTGGTACATGTCTCCCCTCCCTTCCCCTCCCTTCCTCTCTATTTCTTTCAACTGAATGAATTCTATATTCTCATCATAAAAATTTGAATGGTAGCTAGAAAGTACAAAATGAAGCACTAGTATTCTCCTTACCACCGACCCCTACCATGTACCCAGTCTTGTTCCTCAAAAGTAACCATTGTTAATAATTTTCTTGTGAATTCTGAAGGAATTTTTTTCAATGTAGGCTACATATCCAATTTTTGTTTATGTTCGCACAGATAAGATCAAATTCTCTATATATAGTTTCATAAACTACTTTTTTTCCTATCGGATATTGTGTACTTATTTCCACGTCACCCAATTTCCCAATGCCAGCTTCATTGTTAGGTTAGTTGAGGCAGTAATGTCTTGTTTATCTCCTAGATATTTGAGAATGAAAGAAATACTGCAGACAACTAAGATATATGTACCTAAGTGCTATGGATTGAATTGTGTTTCCCAAAGAGATATGTCAGGACTCTAACCCCTGGTCCCATGAATGTGGTCCTATTTGGAAATAGGATCTTTGATGATGTTATCAGTGAAGATGAGGCCAATCTGGATTAGGGAGGATCCTAAGCCAATATGACTGGTGTCCTTATAACGTTAGGACATTTGGACACAGTCAGTAGGAGTCAGAGAAAAGATGGCCATGTGACTGAAGCAGAGTTTGAGTTATGCCTTGGATTGCAGGCAAACCACTGCCAGAACCCTGCAGATTTCAGAAGAAGGATGGCCCTACTGGCACCTTGATTTCAGATTCCAGCCTCCAAAACTGTGAGGTGATAAATTTCTGTTATTTAAACCAACTAGTCTGTGGTGCTTTGTTATAGCAACCCCAGAATAGTAAACACTAAGTAATGCAGATAATTGATATTTTCATGCTCTTTCAACAATGTTCATGGTTACTGAACTTGAATTCCCTGAAAAAGGAGGCTGGCTATAAACACAGCCCCAGTTATGGGTATTTAAATGTAGTGAATATGTCAGTATGTACAAATATCATTTTTACATTTGGTATACGACTTACCTTCAGACCTAGTATATTATTCTTTATTCTATCCTTCACATTTAATTCTTACCTTAGTCTTCTAGTCTATCCTAATCATATAGGCTATTGATAATCTTAGGAATCCTGTGTTGTATTTGACATTTTTCTTTCCCTGTTAGACTTTTCATTACCCCTTCTGTGTCAAATTACATATATTTGATTGATTTTTTTTTTTTAATGTAGGGCCATAGGATTCTTCATACCCTAGAGTCTTAAAATAGCTTTGATTTGCTATTTGCTTTTTCACAGGACTTCTCTCTTGGTCTCACTACATTATGGTTAGAAATTATTTTCTTTCTTTTTCCTTTCCTTTAGCTGTTTTTTTTTTTTTTAAATCTGTTATCTGATTTTCTTTTGATATTTTCTGAGGAAGAAAATGTGAATTTTTGGTTTGTTTTATTTTCTGGTTACATGTAAAGCCCACTAGACCATGACAACCTGTTCAAGTGATTCAAGTTAAAATGCCTTTATGTTGAGAAAGTGTCACCCACAATATACCCTGGTGCAAGAGGACATGAGTGGGAATAGTGTTACATCCAGTACATTCCTTTGTTAACTGAATGACTACCCATGAAAGATACTGGTAGATCCTAAGAAATATTTGTCATGGCTTGCCAAGACCACCCTGTGTTTGGCAATTCACTAGAAGGACTCACAGGACTCAGAAGTTATTATATGCACAGTTGTGGTTTATTACAGTGAAAGGATACAGAGCAAAATCAGCAAAGAGAAAAGGCACATAGGGCAAAGTTCAGAGGAAACCAGGAAACAAGGGAAACGTGTATTTGTACAGAGCACATTATGCTATGATGGGCATGCAGCTGCTATATTTTATCCATTATAGACAAGAACTTTTATAAGCATTCAGCCACTAAGGTATATATTTACATAGTAATCAATCTGCTAAGAGTTGTATACTGCATGGTTTGATGGCCCCCCAAAAAGTATTCCTGGAAATTCCTTCCCAGATGATATCTTTTTGTGGCAGATGCAACCTGAAAAATAAGAATCAAAAGATAATGGCACATTACTAGAGTTATATTCAGTCTTCAACAATTGGTCCTGTTCATCACCATAGCAGATGATCAAAATGTCTCTTACTGTGATACCACTCAGGTTTGCAGGTTTCCATTTACAATTATCAGGTTCCAAAAGTGGAAATGGTCTCGGCAAACATAGGGCTTCACCCTTTCAGGCATGTGGTATGATTGTGCTAAAAGACAATATCATTCTCTTGCGCTGATCCTCTCTTGAGGACCAATGTAATGTACTTCCTTCACTGCACATCCAATTTATTCATTCCTATACCTCGGCTACTATTTCTCCTCTCTCTTTGTCATTCATTTTAACCCAAACCTTTCCACTGTTTGGAAGGGACATTGGTTTCATCTAGGGTAGAAGCAATATGCTAGAAGCAATATGAATCTAGCAAGCTCTTCCCCTTCAGTCCATTCCCATTCACCCAAGATAGGGTTACACAGATACAGAGCTAGTGGCTGTCTCACAGCTGCAATCACTGACAATCCCAATTTTTGCCAGACAGAGTGAACGAGTAATCTATCCCATTAGACCTTAAGAATTCAAGCATACTTGTCTTTTAGCAGTATCTTATTATTGTATAAACTTTTACATGCCTATTTTGCCCTTTAGACTGTGAACTCCTGCAGAGAAGTGGCCATTTTTCATCCATCTTTATCATTTCTCTGCCTAGTTAGAATGTGGCCTAGAACACAGCAGATACTCAATAAATGTTTTTAATAAATTAATGAAATAGTGAAACGTATTATATGACAATAGCAATAGGAAAATGTTTTCAATTTTAGACTATGCATTTTCTCATCTAGTACCTGCTGTACAGACCAGGGTTTCAGTGGGGGACTTAATTCTAAATGATACCTGCTGATACGGAAGCAAATTAGATTGTTTGAAACTTATTATTCTCTTTCTAAAATATAAACAGGAATTCCTGGCTCTCAGGTGCTGTAGAACCAGATAAGAAAAAATACCCAGCAAATTATGTTAACTAACATTGGTAGGGATTTTAAAAGTTTTCTTTTCTTTTCTTTTCTTTTCTTTTTATTTCAATTAAAGTACATATTCACAATAGTAAGATTAGAATATACAGGTACACAAAATAACATGTATAATATCACTATGCAAGGTAATCATTATCAATATTTTAGAATATAATTATGTAATATATTATAACCAAAGTGAAGTCAGAAGGCCTATGCTGTTTTGTACCCTTGCTTTTTAAATTAATGTATTGAAATACTCTCTTATTAAGGATGTGCTCAGCTGTAAGTAGCAAGTTTCAAGACAATCTAGACTAAGCAGTAAAGAAATCCTTTTTCCCTTATCACTGATAAATGTCATGAGATTATTCTGGCTTATAGCAAGCATGATTTTTCCCTTCGGCTGGACAGAGGGTCACCTATCCTAAGTCACATCGGTGAGGTGGCTATATTAACAAAATGAGGATCTATTCTAAAAGAACAAGCAGGTGGGATCATATTGATATTAGGCAACCAGTAGTTTCAATCACAATGAGTATAGAGTTTCCTCATTTTTAAAAAGGAGCTGTAGCCTATATGACATAAAACTACTCCATTCCTTAATGTTGGATATTTAGATATTTTTCCCTACAATATTCCAATATTATAAATAACACAGCCATGAACAATCTTATTACTACATTTTTGAGAACAACCATGTTTTTAGGTACAATTTCAGGGTCAAAGATAGGAAACATGTTAACACTTGTGATATACATTGAGAAATTGCCTATGGGAAAAGTCACACCTTTCTTGCCAGCAGAATATGAGAATAGCTGTTTTTTTTATCGTTGAAAACTTTGGGCATCTTAAGAAAAACTATTTTGGCCAGGAATTTTTAAACTATATTAAGGACATCTATGCTTCTGCAGAACCCAATTTAGGCCTCTAAGGGTTATTTCACAAGCAGAATTGGGTTCCCGTTGCTTCTTTGTTTTGATATTAATGATTTTGAGTTTGTATCAGGCTATTGTTTTCCTAATCCAGTGTCCTTTAAAATCCAGTGTCTTTTTAAATTATTCTCATTTTATGTATGGTTACACACGTGTCCTTAGGAGTGCTCAAGCATGAGTAAAAAGAACAACAACAACAAATTACTTAAGCATGAACAGCTTAGAAATGATACATTTTATTATACTGATCCAACCTCTTCTGACTTTCAAAACATCCTTTTACCATAAGGGACAATTGGGCCTAAACTGGTAAGTTTTTTTAACAGTTGATAAATAACATGCATATTTATAAGTTTAATTATTATTAAATCCTGCTACTACTTATTAGTAGTATTTAAATGACCTTGATCATGGTTCTGTATTTTAAAGGTTCCATTATTCCAAATAGGTCGATGAGTCCCAGGTCACGTACTGAACTCACGTGAGACTTAAGTGCTTTGTACACTTTGCAAAAGGTGTTTAAAAATTTTAGGTATCCCAGTGGTGATGATTTGTTTTTACTCCTGCAAGAGGCTACCTCTAGTTTAGGAATGGGTGACTCTGTGCACAGGGCACTGTATCCCTTCCCAGGCAGTTTTTCCAGCCATACATAAAATTAGAATGTTTGCAAGCTTTCCTGCCAAATATATGATGTCATTAAATACAATAGGTCCATACATTTGCAAATGTTACATTTTCATTTCAGGGTGTAAAACTTATTATAATCCATGGCATAAAACATACTTCCTGGAAATCACACCTTTAAAAGAAATGTGCTTAAGCACAAATACAGTGTGCCTTTGCTTAGGTGGCTGCCACTTGCATTACGTCATCTTCAGAAAAACACAGCTAGAATCTGTGACTTTAAAAATGCATTCGTAAAAATTTTATAGTGTTATTTTTTTATTCCTTTCTTTCCTTTCTTACATTTTTATTGTCTTCTTTCACCTCTCAATGAGACCTCAGGAATCCATTTAGCTCCTGCCCTTCTAAGACCAATTGGCTGATAGACTGGGAGGCCCATGAAAGCCGCAGGTAAATTAATAGCGGAGTTGGTGCCTGAGAACCACGCCTGGCTGCTCTTGAAATCCGTCTGAAGCCTGAATTATTTGTATTAAGATAGGCCAGCACTCAGGCCCCTATGAGTCAATTCTTTGTAACAGTTGCCAATATTTTTATACCTGAGAGAGCCGCTTCATCCTTTATTATTGCTCAGGAATCAATACTCCCATTGCCCTCACAAAATGCTATACAAGCATTATTGGCATTTCACTTGGCAGTGAAGGGTATCAACATCAATCTCGCCAACTGCACACTTCGCTAACCCTGCTCCACTTCTCTTGAGTCTATTTGTATTCCATCTGGGCTGTCCGTGGCTGCCTGATTTGAATGGGAATCCTTAGCGCTGCCCTGACGCCTTCTGTGATAAGGAAAGGGAAAGGTATCATTTAGCCACTCACAGAAAGAGTCACTCTCTCCCCACCTCTGTCCATTTTGTGCTTGGAGGCTTTGCAGCATTTAATGAAATACCATTTCCCACCACCCTGTGGTTTCTTGAAATTGCCATCGCAGGGCTCTTCATTAATAACCAAATGGCAGCTTCTAATCCCATCCGTTGAAGTTAGTGTGAATTTTACAGTAATTTCTGGGGGTAGAAAATAGCTCTTAAAGTATCAGATCTTAAAATAATGAAAACTCATACATGTGGAGGTA
Organism: Cabassous unicinctus; assembly: GCA_029593785.1. NCBI lineage: Eukaryota > Metazoa > Chordata > Mammalia > Cingulata > Chlamyphoridae > Cabassous > Cabassous unicinctus. The sequence goes on along the minus strand of JAQZBX010037527.1, from coordinate 9,238 downwards.
CAATATACAGAAAGAAGCATGGTGAGAACTGCAGATGTGTTTGCTCTAAATTACAAACGTGTGGCTGCCCTGGTTGCTTAGTAAACTCAGTAAAAAAGCTATTTATCCCACATGTAAATTCCCCTTTTAATGTGAAATTCTGGGGCAATATCTAAATGGAAAGGGTTAGGTATTCTGTCATCTTCCCTATCTCATGCCGAGCATTGTCCATACAGTTTTCTAACTGTTTTCCAACAGTGTTTGATCAAAAGTTATACCTAGAATATATGAAGAAGTCTTACATTTAATTTGCTCCAATTTAAAAGGGGCAAAGTACACAAATAGACATTTCTCCAAACAAGATAAACATCTGATCAATAAGCATATGAAAAGATGTTCAACCTCATTATCCATTAGGGAAATGCACACCAAAATGATGAGATACCATTTCACACCCATTAAGATGGCTAAAATCAAAGTTGGATGATACTTAATGTTGGTGAGGATGTGGAAAAATTGGAATGCTCATACAATGCTGGTGGGGAATATAAAAAAGTACAGCAAATTTGGAAAACAGTCTGCTGGTTCCTCAAACAATTAAACACAGAGCTACCTTATGAGCCAGCAATTCCACTCCTAGATATATACCCAAGAGAAAAGGAAACATAGGTTCCACACAAAAAGTCACACATGAATGTTCATAGCAGCTTCTTCATAATAGCCAAAAAGTTGAAACAACCCAAATGTCCATCAACTGAAAAAACAGATAAAATGTGGTATATTTATACATGGAATATCATTCATCTATATAAAAGCATGAAGTACTGATATATGCTACAACATGGATAACTCTTGAAAACAATAAGCTAAGTGACAGAAGACAGACACAAAAGGCTACATATTGTTTGATTCCTTTTACATGAAACACTTGCAATAGGCAAATTCATAGAGACAGGAAGTAGATTAGTGGTTGCCTACGGCTGAGTGGGGGAATAGTGAAGGGGATTAGAAATAATTGTTAATGGATATGTAGTTTATTTGGGAGTGATGAAAAGATTCTGGTATTAGATAGTGGTGATGGTTACACAACTTTGTGAATATATAATAACACATTGAATTATATGCTTTAATTGGGTGAATTACATGGTGTATAAATCATTTTACAATAAAGTAGTTAAAAAAAGTAATCTGGGGGAGCTGGTATAGCTCAGTGGCTTGAGCGCCTGCTTCCAATGTATGAGGTATCAGGTTCAATCCCAAGTATCTCCTAAAAAAACGGTAATCTGAAGTAAGACAACTATAGCTCTGAAAATCTAATAATATGCACCCACCTAAGCATTTTTTTCAGGTATAAGTTTTTCAGTGAACTTTCTATTTCTTTGATACATTTAATTTTTGTCATTTTTTTGGAGAGGCCTGCCAGGGAGTGATAAGGTGGATTGCTTTTGGAATTATTGATCATTTGAATTACCCAGTGACATAAACCTTTGTCATTGATTTTAATCATCTGTGGACCTTGTTTAATATGTTTTTTCCCAAGAAAATAACAAGTGTTGGTAAAGATGTGAGGAAATTGTGCATTCCTGGTGGGACTGTAAAATGATGCAACCACTGTAGAAAACAGTTTGGCAGTTCCTCAAAGAGTTAAACATAGAATTACCATATGACCTGGCAATTCCACTCCTACGTATATATCCAAAAGACTTGAAAACAGGGACTTGTGTGCTGGTGTTCATAGGAGCATTTATTTACAATAGCCAAAGGGTAGAAACAACCCAGTGTCCATCAATGGATGAGTGAATAAACAAAATGTGCTGTATAATGGAAGATTATACAGCCATAAAAGGAATAAAGTTCTGATACATGCTGCAACATGGATGAACCTTGAAGACATCATGTTGAGTGAAATAAGCCAGACACAAAAGGACAGATATTATATGATTCCACTTACATTAAATATCTAGAACAAGCAAATTCATAGAGACAAAGAGTATATTAGAGTTTACTGGGGTGTAGGGAATGGGAAGTTATTGCTTAATAAATACAGAGTTAAAGATTTGGTAATAGAGAGTAGTGATGATAGTACAACATTGTGTAAATAATTAATGCCACCAAATTGTACACTTAAAAGTGGTTAAAATGGGAAATGTTGAGTTGTATATATGATTACCACAATAAAACTACAGTGAAATGTAGTTTTCCTGATCCCACTCTCAGAAAGAATGATCCAGTAGGTCTGGGGTGGAGTCTTGGGATCTGCATATTAAACAACTGCCCAGTGACAGCCTGTGAAGGAGGCCAAAGGCCCACACTTTGCAAAACGATAATAGGAGAAACCCTCAGACCAGTTGAACACTATTGAGTATAGAATTTCCTCTCATTAGAATAACGATTTCTGGCTATTTGTGTTACAGCCTCATTATTGTTATGGAATGAGATATTATACCTGCTGTGGTATAAGGCCTAATGAGAGCTTTTCTCCTTTTTGGAGAGAGTGATTTGTAAATACTTGTTAGCATAAGTTACTCTCTTGTTGCATAAACAGTAAGTGGAACTGGCCACAAGATAGTTAAAGGATTACCTTGGCAACATCCCTAAGTATCCTTGGAATATTACTAGACATTCCTCTTCTATCTCAACAGAACACTGGATTTACAACAGGGGTCATTTTAGCTCTAAAGCTGAAAATCACAGCAACTCCTGCAAAGTTTGATGTCTTAAGAGATGATCAACAACCAAATACTTTGGACTGGAATCAGGATCTGCCCAAGACAAAATTATAAATCAGGTGACTCTTTTTTCCTGAGCTCTGCCTTTCCCTTCGTGATATGTTCCTGAGAAGATTGATTCTCCCAAATCAAATAAATTGCATCTGGAAATGCCTTTGCTGCAGAGTAGCCTATGCATTGGTAAAGTCCATCTCTTTACCTTCATTCTCACAAGACCTAACCAGGACCAGTACTTGCGTGATACCCTGGGATTCAGAGTCAAGAGGAGAGAAATTCTTATCCTGCCTCCATTACTTGGAGGAGTGGCTTGCAGCGGCGAGTTATTTGATTGCTCTGAGTCTCACACCTCTTTCTCTGGCAAATGGTGGTGGCGGTGGTGGTGATGGTGATGATGATAATGTCACTTCATAGGACTGTTGTCAAGACTGAGATGAGGTATGAATTAAATGATTGAGGCTTATGAGAATATCTAAAACTGTAAAATGCTGTCATTGTTTATTTTAAATTTTATTTTAAACCAAGGAATCAGAAGATATGTATGCTTTGTATCAAGGAGGTATAGTAAAGGATATATTAAAATAGATATGTGTAAAGGAGATAAATTTGCATCAGAGGAAAGAGATATTTGAAAATTATATATTCTGCATTCATAGTCATGCATATGTATGAGTCTAGTTATGAAATCTAGTCAGTAGTATTCAGTTTCAGAATTGCATTAGCTTCAGTGGAAGTAAAATGGTAAAACTATTAGTTCTTTCCCAGAAGAGAAAGAGTTGATTCTGTTTGTATCTCTTGCAGTGATTTTCTGAAGTAGTTTTATTTTCTGAACCCTTCCTTGCACCAGGTATCAATGAAAATAACTCTGAAAAGGATTTTTTTTTACTCGGTTTGTCTTTTGGATATCAACTGGCAAGATTCTTCTGAATTTTTAATATGTTGTAGATGTTCTAGTAACTGGACCTTAATTTGTATAAATATTCCCCCCCAAAAAAACCACAAATGAATTCATATTTTTTGTTTGTTTGTTTGTTAAGTTAAAAAAAAAAACCTGGAATGGGAGTCAGGAACCTTTAACTTTAGTTCCATTTTTGTCACACATTAAACATGTGACTGCAGGCAAGTTAAATAACCACTTAATTTATTAAACCTCTGCTAAACCATTATAAAAAAGACCCATCCTTATTTTACATGGTTGTTGAGCACAATTAAAATATTTGTGAAAATCTGTGTAAATTATAAAATTCTGTACAAATGCAAAGTACCATATTTTGCTGAATCCAAGATACTGTCACTTATAGTATGTAAAATTAATTAAATTCCACTAAGAAAAAATGCTGCCAATTAAACTGCCTTACTAGTGCTATTTGATGCATGAAAGTCATAGCAGCTTCTTTCTGCTTTGAAATTTCTTTCATCTATTCCAAGAAATATGGCAGTACTTCTTGTCTCCAGTTGTGTTGCTTAGCAGGAGGGAAGGACTCTTTTTTTTGCATGCAGACCAGTAACAAAACAAAACAAAACAAAATACCCTTTATTTACCTAGGAGTGGTAAAGCATTTAATTGTTACATTGCAAGAAAACACAGAATTGTAGTAATTCCTCCCATGATGAATATTTGCTGTACTAACCTCATCCATATGCATTGCTGTAGTTTCCATTGCTATCTTTATGCACCATGGTTTCATTTCATTGAGAAATCTAAGTGCAGTATTTTTGAAGATATTTTGAATGGCAACTAAACTCAACAAGTGAAGTACCAACAATGCACATAACTCAATCCAAGTGACAAAAATACGAACAGCTGTGTCCAAGATTGTGCACACACAGTCATTGAAAACTCCTATATGACTGCCTCCTGATTTCAGGGATGTGAAAATGTCAACAAAAATAAAAGTGTTTCAGCATTTATGAAATATCACATTTGTTATTAGCCATAATATTATGCTTTTTTCTTAATATAAACTGCAGAGAGCACATTTGCTTAATGTGCCTTGTTAGCAATAGGAGTGTGAGACTTTAAAAGTCTCTAGCCTCCTGAGGTCATGGTAAAAAAGTCAAATGCCTCTTCAGGATTTGTAGACTGTATCTTCTTTCAGGCTTCTCTTCTCACTAAATCATCACTTTATTACGTCACTTTCTTCTAACTTTTAAAATAGCTTGGTTTTTTTGTTTTGTTTTTGTTTTTAAAGATTTATTTATCCCCCCCTTGCTGCTTGTGTTTTTACTGTGTCCATTCACTGTGTGTTTCTTCCATGTCTGCTTATCTCCCCCTTGCTGTGAGGTCCTGCTGCATCAGCCCACCGCGCCACACGGGCCGGCCTGCTCTCACAAGGAGGCCCCGGGAAGCGAACCCGGGGCCTCCCATATGGTAAACGGGAGCTCTATCCATTGAGCCACACCCGCTTCCCAATATAGCTTGGTTTTGAGAACCTTTCTTTTTATCAATTTCCTCTGAACTAGACCACATTATTTAGAGCTCTTAAATACATTATGTTTAGAGCTAAATTTAAATGCAATTCAAGTTGTGCTTATTAAAATAACAGGTAAAATGTTCTCTAATTTATTGAGCTAAACAATGATTTTCTTGAGTTTACATATAACTGAAAAATTGAAATCTTGCAAATACTGCATGTACTTATAGTGTAGTTTTATTTTAAATGATGTTAAAACTTTACGTTAAACTAGCTATGTATTATTCTTTTACATTAAGAACATTTTTATTGTTAATTTTTGTTCCTAGTTTTTTCTAAAGCATGCTTATACCTCTTATAGCATCTTCTAATTCACAAATTTGATGGATGTGTCTGTGTGTCTTCACCTGACTTTCTATAGAGTGTTGAATGGACAGTGTCAGATTCAGGCTCCTGGGATAAATATGTCGACATTTTTTTGTGGGTTGACATCAATTCATCAGTCACTATTCCTTGTGTACAGTCATTTTACCAGCTACTTATCTAAGAATCTTTGCTAGCATTCACCCCATATTTCTCCATTCTGCACAAAAGGATCTTAAAGAGAACTATTTGAATGTCAGTTGATTTTCTGAAGTCCTCATAAGCTTTATATCCTGCATTTTCATATTAGACAAGTCATGTAATCCTCTCAAAGCAAAACATGAGTGGAATGTGACAAGCCAGTCTTAGACATTTTTATGATGTCTGCTCTCATTCCGCTGGTAATCCATCCTTGCATCTCATAGTTTGTTTGCCAGATCTACCATTTTTTACAGTATAAAAGTGGAACATATACTGGCTTCCTTCCAGTTTTCAACCTCCTTTGTCGTTCTCTAAGATTTCTCATTAAATAAGGATGGTTGTCGAGTGATATCATTTATTAGTTCTCTTAGAGCCTTGGGATGCAATTCATCTAAGCCACATGGTTTGAATTCATACAAAATTACTCTTCTATCCTTGGATTTTGTATTCCTTTATGAGTGCTTGCTCTACAGTTGGCAAAGTAAAGAAGCAAATCTAGGACTTTAGATATTCTGTTTTCTTCCTATCAAACTTCACTGTAATACCATGCAGTGGTCCTGTCCCTCTTTTGTTCATTTTCTTGCTTATTAAATGACATTTAAAGAAGTTCTTGTTGTCCTTAACATTTTGGTATATGCCTCAATTCATTTTGGACTGAGACTCTTTGTTAGTCAGTGTTCTCCAGGGGAAACAGAACCAACAAGATGTGTGTATGTGTATGCTTGTGTATACATATTTATGTGTATAAATGTATGTGTATGTATCTATTAAGATATTTATTATAGGAATTGAATCACCTAACTGTGGGGATTGGCAACTCCAGATATGTAGGGGAGGCTGCAAAATGGGAACTCAGATGAAGAGGAAGTTGAATACTCCAGGAGAAGCTGGAGTAGAGAAAGAAATTCTTTTTTACTTCTAAAATCCTCAATTTTGACTTTTAGGACCTCCAACTGTTTGAATGAGGAGACTCCCCTTATTGCTGAGGGGGATCTCTTTTGTTGATTGTAGACGCAATCAGTTGTAGATACAAACAGCTAACTATAGATGCAACTTCCATCTATGAAATACCTCCACAGTAACAATGAAGCTAGTGCTTGCTTGACCAAACACCTGGGCACCATAACCTAGCCAAGTTGACACATGAAATTATCCATCACAAACTTTACGACATCATGGCTTTATACACATTCTTACTTATTTGTTCTTCTTTTAGTATATGTACTTCTTTCGTACAGTACTTCCTTGTTCCTTTCTCCTAAGATGATCTGCCATCCTATAATTGGAACGGCATCAGTAAGAGCTTCCCACTCTCTTTTTTTCGTGTTCATATAGAAATTTATTCTTAATTACATCCTACATGCCAGATAGTGTTCCAGGCACCAGGGATACACTGACAATCAGACCAGACAAGTTCCCATCTTTATAGACATTCAGTTTTCATAGAAGAGGCAGATGATAAACAGGCAAAATAAAACAAACACCAAGGAGAGATACATGTTGTTTTTACATATAATAAACTTTATTTTAAAGAAGTTTTAGATACAGAGAAGTTACATAAAAAATATAAGGGATTCCCACATACCCCACCCCCCTCCCCCTCTCACATTTTCCCTTATTGATAACATCTTACATTAGTGTGGTACATTTGTTACAATTGAAGAAAAAAATATTGAAGCATTGCTACTAACCAAGGTCTATAGTTTACATTGTGGTTTATACTTTGCACCGTACAATTTTATAGGTTTTGACAAAATGTATAATGCCTGTATCCATCATTGCAATATCATGCAGAACAACTCCAATGCCCTATGTTCCACCTATTCTTACCTCTCCCTCCCCTCAGAACCTCTGGTAACCATTATTTTTATAATAATGTTAAAAGTTCTTCCATTACTACAATAATAATGTCTACTTTGGTCCATGGTTTCATTATTCCCTTATGTTTGTTCATTCCTCAATCTTGAGGATTTCAGGATGGTGGTAACTACTCTGCTTCTGAATGAGAGGGGGCTTAGATCTTATGGGACAGATGGAAGGAAATGTTTTGCTTGCAGTTGTAGATACTCTCTGTTTTTTGGGATCAGGGTTGTCCATCATCATCATTTTGTTTGTTGTCCTGGGCAAGTCTGATGAACTAGAGATTAGGTGTTGACTGCAACTCTATTGAGATTCAGGGTTCAACTGACATATGAACAGCTGGAAGATTTAAGACTCTGGAATACATATTTAATGGGTATTGTGCTAATTAAAGGTTTAAATAAAAGGGGTAGAAGAATCATGTGTAGGGAAATTAAAAATGAGTCTAACTCTTACAATGGGGAATTAGGTTAACATACATTCCAAGGTAAGGCCCACCAACAGGGTGCTGATTCCACAGTGTTGTGTGCCCTGCCTATAGTTTCCAGATAGCTCTAGAGCCTTCAGGAGCACCCATGTGTGAGGCTTTGTTTACTGTGGCAGTGAGTTAGAGCCTCCTGAGGTGTGCATAAGTGTAACCTCTGGAATGACCTCCAAATCACTTTGAAATCCTTTAGCCATAGAAACATTTTTGTATTTAATATTTTCCCCTTTTTGGTGAAGGCCTTTTTCCAGATGCATTGTTAGTTGGCACTTGGTAATAATCCCTTGGTGCCATGGAGGCCTATCTCCAGGAGTCATGTTCTATGTTGTGGGAAAGATAGTGTGTTTATATGCTGAGTTTGGCTTAGAGAAAGGCCACATTTGAGTAACAAGGATGTTTTCAGGAGGAAACTCTTAGGCAATAGATATTATTAGGCTAAGTTTCAATTTTACAAGAATAAGATTCATAAGTAAAAGCATTAATATCAAGGCCTTAGTGTATTGGTTTGTCTTCTTTTATTAGGCACTGCCTATGTATTTTAGAGATTCTTACCACTCTATTAGAGAATGTAGCAGGATTCCCCAAGATGGGAATTTAATATTTTGTTGGTTATTGTGTGGGTCTCCACCCACTGAGATAACATCCCATCGCCTCATATACACATTCATATTCCAAAGAGGCATGCCCCAGGTGCACCCTTCCCCACACATCAAGCACCATTATTTGAAGAGACTATTCTGTCCCAATTGTGTGGGCTTGGTGGCCTTGTTGAATATTAGTTGGTTGTGTATGCTTAGGTCTTTATCTGAACTCTCAATTTAGTTCCATTGGTCAATATGTCTGTTCTTGTGTCAATACTATGCAGTTTTGACCACTGTAGCTTTGTAGCATGCTTTAAAGTCAGGTAGCATGATTCATCCAATTTTGATTTCTTTTTCAAGATGTTTTTGGCTATTCAGGGCCCCTTACCTTTCCAAATAACTTTGATAATTGGTTTTCCAGTTCAATAAAAAAATGCTGCTAGAACTTTTATTGAGATTGCATTGAATCTGTAAGTCAATTTGGGTAGATTAGACATCTTAATTATATTTAGTCTTCCAATCTATGAACATAGAATATTCTTCCATTTATTTAAGTCTTCTTTGATTTTGTTTAGCAATGTTGTGCAGTTTTCTGTGTCCAAGTCCTTTACATCTTTACTTAAGTTTATT